>JAVJIF010008100.1:0-171530 GCA_038442645.1 Agave tequilana
GGAGCCGACACTTAATGACTAATGGGGCAGGAGGAGAAAGGTGCTGCAGATAATTCGCCCTCTGCAACAACCGTAGGAGCATAGCGACGAGGCTTCTTCACTACCCTCTTCCTACGAGATTCACCTTCCCGCTTTCGCTTGAAGTGGACGTCCGCATCTTCTTCTCCACTTCTTCCACATCAGCAGTTCTTATGGGGGTCGTGCCTACCCCACCAGAAGCAGCTGTTGAGCCTCAGCACCTGTATTTACCTCAAAGCGAGGACTTCCTGCATCCGAGGCTTCGCTATCATCAACAACAATGAATTCCCGAGGCCTAGAACGCGGACCCGCTTACCCTCGCTCTTCTCAGTGTCCTTCCACTTCAGCCGCTGAGAGATTAACTTCACACCAAAGGAATTAATAGAAAATCCAGTGGGTGTGGAGTTTAAAGTTCTATACCACTAGCAGAATCCTAAGGTCGTCAGAAGGTTTGGAGTCCTTAGCGGCGTGCACAGTCGCGCCTCAGTACAGCCAGCAATGAAGAACCGCAGGCACGAGCTCAGTCGATGAGACTCCCCATGAAGGCCAGACTGCTGTTTGGATTGCCTACATATAGTTGGTCATACTCAAACTGATGGGCAAACCGACTCGAAACATAGGGCTCCAGTAACAAGTGTCCCCACTTCTATACAACAAGTGTGACGGCCGGATGCTAACCAGCCACTCGAAGACTCCCCGACTCAATGACGTCTGCCCTTCTCCTACATCCTTGAATTCTTCACCATAGCCGCATCGCGAATGTAGGGGAAGCATCAGAAAAGGCTATAGACGTCATGACGGTACAACAGCTTACGGACCGCAGCCACATAAGTCTTTGACCATGAACACCCCTCGAATCGACGGAGAAGCGCCATTCGAACACCTTCTGGGGGCTCCTCTCCGGCTTGGATGATGGAAGGATAGTGAAGGGCGAACCATGCCATTAGATAAGTATATGAAAAACTATTCTGGGGTTTGGTCCGTCGCGAGGCAAGATAGTCCCTTTCCCCGCTTCGTTGTTGGTGGCCTACAGAAAGCCTCCGTCAATGCACGAAGGCCTCTTTGAATACAGCACCATGGCTGGAAGAAGTCCAAGGGAACGACCATGGACTAGACGAACGGCAGGCAATAAGATAGTCGGATGAATAACATCGCCAGACGAAGATGGCACCACACATCTCTTCAACCAGACCGTTAAGAAGCCAGCAAGAAGTGCCTACCGGGACGTCGGTCGACGGGCCTGGTGGTGAAACTCTGAAGAATATCGCCTTTCTCATAGGGTCCGTCATCTTCTTCCAGAATCAAATCCCCTTGAGAGTGCTCTTGCATCCGGCGAAAGATGTCTTCATCTGCAAATCCGCAATGAGCCGCTTCCGGAGTACCTTCCAAGTCGGGGAACATATAATTTCCCCAGCTCTTCAAACTGCATGAAGCTCCCTTACTGCTCCCATGCATACTGGAACAAATGTAGAGGTGACACATCAATTCCCTGGTAGGTCTCAAGCAAAGTGGGCTCCTGCTTCTCCAGAAGTGCCAATTCCGCCTCGCACGGGAAATATTCTTCATACGGGAAAGACCCCAAAGGCAGAGCAGAGACTTCCCACATCTCGTGCAGAGCCATACCCAATTCGCCAACAAGGGTGAAGAAGGTCCCTGTAGCCGGGCAGTATAACTCAAAGATGGCGTAGAAGTTCGCCACACTCATCTGAATGTCATAACAGGTCGCCCTGACGGCCTCATAAAGTCCCAGCCTCTCTAGATCCTCCTCAAAATGAGCAAGGACATATAGAGTCAAGTCCCTCCACCATGCCTTGGGAGGGTGAATCCACCCTGGAGTCCTGAAATCAGTGGCTGGATAGTTGCCACAAACTTTAAAGAACTGATTCTCAAAGGTCTGAGCCACCGCGGGGTTTTCTCCCACTGGGGTGTCTGGAAGTACATTCCCAGGGTGGAGCCCAATATGCAGCGAGGAGGACCCGCTCTTGTGTAACCGGGAGACGGAATTATCAACTTCCCTACGTGAACGGAGTCAGTAGTCCCAGGTACTTGCCACTGCATCTTTCGAGCCCTCGTCACGCATTGAAAGAAGGACAAGGGAAAATGCCGCTTGCTGGATGGGAGATAGTACTTCTCACCATCCAATTTGAAAATCCACTGCCCCTCTCTGGCTAGCAGCTGGTAATCATTGTCTGGTGCTGCATCTCCGAATATGAAGCCGGGCTTTCGGTAGATTCTTCGGTCAGAATCTTCAAGGGGAGCAGTAGTTAAGATGCTCCTCATGGTGCGCTGAACCCCACCATGAATAAGTGCATCCCGAGCAGGAGCACTTCGCTTGATGAATAGTGAAGCCTGCCCTTGAAACTACAGGCTGACGTTGCCATCTAGCCCCCTGGACTGTGCCAAAGAGACTGCTCAGAGGACCAGTAGTATAGTGACTGCAAGAGCAAGGAGAAATAATGATTAGTTCATCAGCCAAACAAGAGCTAAAACAAGAATGCAATTTCTGTTAAGGCATAGCCTCGCTCTCCGAGTGAAGCTGGCCTAATGATAGCTTCGCAGCTGCAGCGTAACTCCGCATTCCACACGAAAGCAGCATGCAGGAAAATATCCAAGTGTTAGCTTCGCTCTGGAAGCTTGACCTGAACAACAGACGCGACGAAGTCCTAGGGACTAACTTCGCCAGAAGAATACTACTACTTAAAAATTATTTTAAGGGCATTAAGGTCCTTTTCAGTCACACTCCAAAGGCTAGCTTCGCACCCTATCATTCAATAGGATGTGAACCGCCTAAGGGATAGCTTCACCTGGAAGCTTGAAGAAGAGACCCTTTGGCTCTAAGATTCCCAATCAAGAAATCAGAGAAATTTAGGGAGTTGAACTCCCAAAGATTACGAGATCATAATTGATCGCTCTGGGTTCATCAGAAGATAGCAAAAAATCGGCTTTAAAGGAGGGATGAAAATCTCTGATCAAAGGGAAAAATCCCTACCCGCGATAGGTCATTCGATGACCGGAGGAGGAGAAGGACCCTCCGTCGTAGAGGTTGCGACCTCTTTTCCTGCTCGTCTCTTGGCAGCCATTGAAGAACTGAAGAAGTTCTTGGATTCTCAAACGAAGAAGAAAGAAGAAGAAACGGCTTGCAGTGCTCTGAAAATTAAAAGAGAAGTGATGCCTTCTCTTTCAGCCCAATCAGGCTTTTATAGGCTGATGATTGCCTAAATGTCGCCTCCTCGAAAGGAGCGCAGACAGTCATTTCAAATTAATTTGAAACGACACCTAAAGCGCCTTCCCGAGAAGCGCTGCTTCAGCCCCACTAAGACTAACTCCGCCGTAAGTCTAGTGCTGACTTAGCACGACGCATGAATAACTTCGCTGAGAAACATACCTTGGCTCTGCCAAAAGCACATCTCTAGCTTCGCGGAAATTCTGCGATAGCTCCGTCAGAGGTTTATTCCTGACTCAGTTGGGCGTCAGTCTCCAACTTCGCCGGACGTTTAGCTCTACTGAGAGCTTCTAATTCCTCCTAAGGAAAGGACTTACTATAGCTAGTCCACTTCAGGTCTTCTCGATTCAAAAAGGAGAGAAACAAAGCAGATAAGCAGAAAGTGAACTTTTATTGAATTAAAAGGGAAGGTACATTGATAATACTACATCAAGGTTGTGTTTCGTACAACAGAATCATTTACTCCAAAGGCATATAAGTGGTCCTATCTACTTCCAAGCGAAACTAATGGACACGAAAGGCCCTCCTCCTGCACAAGACCGTAATCCTTCACATAATGGCAGATTTTGCCATCAAGGAGCTGGATCGTCTTTGATGAAAATTGGTAAAGGACCGGTTGCCAACAGAAAGCTGGATCTTCTTTGATAAAAATGGCAATGGAAGGATCCGAGACCTTACAGGTGACGTCCGCTTTCCTGAAGTGGATCATCTTGGATAAGCAACTTCCAGCCCCGCCTCGAAGTGGATCATCTCGGATAAGCGACTGTCAACATCTTCTGGGAACACACATTAGCTGTCCCAGTTTGTTCCTCCTGCTTAGGATTTAAAGTTTCAACTGGAAAAGCAAGAGGCAACTTTCTGGTCTCTTTCATCAAAACAAAAGACTAGCAAACATAGCTCACTGCAATGTAAACTGAAAGCAAGTTATCAGTAAGTCAAAGGAAAAGCTGCAAAAGTGAAATGCTAAGTCAAATTCTTTGGGGCGAAGCAATTTATATTCGATTCAGTTGCAATTTAAGGATGGATTTCAGTTTTAGTTAAGCAGAGGATAGCCTCGCTTGCACAGTGATGATGGGCTAGCTCAGCATAAGTCAAGTCCTAGCCTCGCCTATATGGCTAAGCCAGACTGATCCAGAGGGACACAGTCTTAGCCCCACCTATATGGCAAGACTGGCTCAAACTTGAAGAGACTAAGTCCCAGTTCTTGCCTATGTAGCGAACTTAGCAGGCAAGCATGCAATGATCTTTCTCTGTTCAAATGATAGCTTCGCCGGGAAGCTGAAAAATAGGGCTAAAGCCCTTCTCTACAGATCAGTCAGATACAAAATGAAGAACAAGGGAAATTAATTCCTGAGACAACTGATAAAGCTAAATTAAGGGAGGTAAACTCCCTAAAGTCATTTGTTTATTGATAAAGTCCCTGGATGATCGAGACACACCAGTTTTTGGCCGGTTAATGACCAGAGTGGGCACCCCCACTATTTCAGAAATCTGAGTATATTTCTCTGAACAACCAGGAGAAGTCATGAACAGATTGCTGAAAAAACACCTAGAGGGGGGTGAATAGGTGTACTTGCTAATCTAGAAACTAAATGCGCTAAATGCGGAAGCTAATGCAAATTTTGCAACACACTTAATACAACTCACAGTGTAGCCGAATTTCCCGTGAAGGGCTCTGGACTAACTCCTCTTGATTCCCCTTGAATGGGTTGAAGTGCTATGTGAAGCTCTTGTGGTTAAGTATAAGTGAGGCACACACAAACAACCAAGCATACACAAGATATAGCAATATGAAATATGCAAGGTATAATGCAAGCAATGTATGATATGAATAATGAATGATGCTTTGCACAAATAAATGAGAGAGAGAGAGAGAGTTGAGAGACAATGGATCAAACGCAAAGGCAAAGATATGTTTCGAGGTCGAGCACCTAGCTCTACATCCCCGCCTTCACCACCGTGAAGGATTTCCAATCCACTATCTCCCACCGAGGGAACCTCCACTGAAGAGGATTTGTTACAACAAAGGGAGTACCGAACTCCTCTCTCAAACACCACCTCACAACCGAGGGGTAGGCCCGTAGCCAATACAACCACAACACCTCTACCGAAGAGGGTTACAAACACCAACTCCACCTCTCACTAGAGGGAGAAAACCACAAGCCTCAACCTCTACCAAAAGAGGGAGCAAACACCAACCCAATACAACAACCTCAACCTCTACCAAAGAGGGAGCAACCAACAAATGAGGATTTTTACAACAAGTGGTTCCAAAGACCACAAACTCTCTTTTCCACCAAAAACAAAGATCCTAATAGAATAGGATAGAAGATATAGCTCAAGTGGATATCAAGGTGTTTTTGGAAATCAAGTAACAAAGAAAATACTTGGGAAAACTCTTGTAAAAGATAGAGAATGAAAAACAATGCAAATATCCCAAATTCCTATTTTCTTTGATTTTCCAAAACCCTTGAAAAATAGTAAAGATGAAATCTTTTTGGGACTTAAACTCTTTTAAAAACTTGTTTAAATACAAAACAAACTCTGGTATTTTTCTTTTTAAAAGTCTTGTCAAAACAGCCAAGAGATGGGGTATTTATAGCCCCATCAGAAAACTAGCCGTTAGGCTGATCTGGCAGCCTGACAGGCTACCGATCGGCCGGCCGGCCAACCGCCAACGGTCAGAAATGTGACCGTTGGGGCAACCCGGTCGACCCAAATAAACAGATAGCAGAGCTCTCTGGTCCGGTCGGCCGCCCGGCGACCGTCTCAATGTGTGCCAGACGTGCACGGTTCTGTGCACGTCGGTCGACCGTACGGGTCGACCGGCCTATGGTTCGGTCGACCCATGCGGTCGGCCGAACTGGCCTGACAAACACTGTTCTAGGCAGAAAAACATAAGTTTTATTATTTCAAAAATTCTTTTAAGTCTTGTAAAAATACCCAAAAATAGTTTTATCATTTTGCATTGATATGTAAACATGTGATAAAAATTTTGGCTCAAATATCAATCAATATGAACTATTTTTGTGTCTTATCATTTTTACCAAAAACCAAAACATGTATTTTTATCAAACTTGGGTTTTTCTATACATGAATAGGAAAGTCAAAATAAGTTTGTATAAGTCATGTAAGCATGCATGTATAACTAGAATACATCTATTATACATATAAACCATGTAAACTTGTTTTGATCAACTATTCATGAAAACCAAAAACCAAACATAAAACGTGTGTGTTGTGCACTTGAGCATATCAACTATACTAAGCTTTACAAATGGATCTAAACACACTATCTAAACTAGGATACGTAAGTCCTCTTGACGATCTTCATCTTCAAGTCGACTCGGTCCAAAACTCCATCCATGAGCTAGGCAAAGTGTGATCTTGATGCTTGAGCCCTGGAATCACCATGTGAAAGCTTCTAAAACACCTCTTTTGGAAGCAATCACCAACTAATATCTTGATATAAGATCTGAGACTAAAAACACAAGAATATTAGTAAACATAACTACATGAGTTAATCATCATCAAAACTAGGGTGGAAGGCCTTTGGGCCAACAATCTCCCCCTTTTTGATGATGACGAAACTCATGGAGTTTATATGCATGGATTAAAGTTAAGCTTCAAGGAAGCTCCCCCTTAACTCGTGCATAAACAAATAAACAATAAATGTGCAATGAAAGCTCTTTAAACATGAATGCATACATAGATATGCATAAACAATAAAAAGGTTCTAGATACCAATGAAATGTTCAAAAACAAAACATGCTCTAGATACCAATTAAAATTAAACTAAATTAAACTTAATATATGCAAACATAAACATGCATATATAAAACTCAAAATCTTTCTCAAATAATTCTCCCCCTTTTTGTCAATCATCAACAAAGGGGTAAACAATCAAAACAAAACAAAATCTTCTCACCCTTTTAATACAAAGAATCAATCATCAATAAAGGGTAAAAGCAAAACTAAAATAATAAATTTTTCTCCCCTTTTTGTCTAAAACAAAAACAAAACCAATTAGGGGTGACAATCAATTAAGATATCAATTGAAAATATGTCAAAGAATAGCATTGATACCAATTGAAAGGAAACAAACAAAAAATATTGATACCAATTTTAAGCAAAACACATGAAAATCTTGATACCAATTGAAATTAAACATAATAAATTTTGAATGTCTAAACAAAAATTTGATACCAATTGTAAATATTTTTCATTTGAACATATGATACCAAATTAAATTTTCAATCATAAAGTATGGGAGTACAAATACCAATTGAAAGACAAAATTAAATTTTCTCCCCCTTTATGAAATACCAACTAAAACAATACGTAGGCTTGATACCAATTTAAAAGTCATCAATTGAAATAAAATGAAGCTCAAGCTTAGCATATACACAAACATATATATGTATGGAAAATAGATACCAATTGAAATTGATATTCTTGGAAGTGAAAGCATACATACATACAAACATATATGAGTATACAAGAAATGTCAAGATTGATACCAATTGAAAGAATTCAATGATACCAATTGAAATAGCAATAAGATCAAGTGTATATCTCATATAACTACCACCCAATCATGGTTCAAGTTTTAAATGATTTTCATTTTAAAGCATACATGAACATGATCTCCCTTCTAACCTCCCATCGAAGGTAGGGGTTTTCAAAAATAGATTTGAAATAAGCTTTGTTTGAAAAACTCTACCAAAATGAAGAATATCGTAACTAGTTAAATGGAAAATCTTTTAAACTAGTACGAAATCTTTCAAGTAAGAAATAAACCAAAAAAAATTTTCCATAAAACACATGTAAATCACATAGCACTTAAAAACACACAATATTCAATAAAGTCCATACATGCTCATGAAAACATACTCATGAGAAAAATTTTAAAAATGGTGAGTGTACAAGTAATGTGTGACATGGCATTATGAAATTTCCAATTAAGCTCAAAATTTCTTAAAACAAGAAAAACATGAAAATCATTAAAACTTATTTAATCTTCAAGGTATATGTATGTCTTATACAAATTAAAGTATACATACATATCCAAACACAACGAGTCCACAAAGATATATGCATGAAGGCACGTGGCTCAAAAAGGATGTATATGTATAATAATAATTTGGATAAAATAGACATATACATGAAGTTAAACAAATAAACACGAAATCAAGAAAAACTAAATTTTCACCAAAACAAATTTCATTTCAAGGTATATGTATGAGTTGTCAACACAATAAGTATACATACATATCCCTAAACACATTGAGTCCATATATATAGATTTGCATGAAAGGCAAATGACTCAAAGGGTATACATGTATATCTTAAAGTTTGGCAAAATTGTTGGCCCAAAGGCCTTCCACCCTAGTTTTGATGATGATTAACTCATGTAGTTATGTTTACTAATATTCTTGTGATTTTAAGTTTCAGATCATTAACAAGATATTAGTTGGTGATTAGTTCAACAAAGTGTTTAGAAGCTATTCATGGTGATTCCGGTACCAAAGCTTAAAGATCATACCTTTGCACTCGGCGGATCACGGTGTTTGTGGATCGAGTCGCCTTGAAGATGAAGATCGTCAAGAAGACTTAGGTATCCATAGTTTAGTGTGTTTTAGATCCATTTATAAAGCTTAGTATAGTTGATATGCTCAAGTGCACAACACACACACGATTTATGTTTTGGATTTGGTTTTCATGAATAGTTTGATCAAAACAAGTTTACATGGTTTTTATGTATATTAGATATGTTCAATATACATACATGCTTCATATCTTAAACAAACTTATTTTGATATGTCTATTCATGAGTTTTTAGGAAAATCAGATTTCCTATTGGAAAATCAAAGTTTGATAAAAATACAAGTTTTGATTTTTGGTAAAAATGTTAAAACACAAAAATAGTTCATATTGATTGATATTTGAGCTAAACTTTTATCACATGTTTATATATCAATGCAAAATGATAAAACTATTTTTGGTGATTTTTAGAAGACTTAAAAGATTTTTAGAAAAATTTTTACACTGTTTTTCTGACCCAGATTTCTGTTCCAGGCTTCAACCAGTCGACTAGTCAAACCGACCTAGTCGACTTGGGGTGAAGTCGGTCGACCGGGCTGGTCGACCGACGTGCACAGATCTGTGCACGTTTGGCAGCACTGGGACGGTCGACCCGGACGGTCGACCGGTATGAGAGCAGTGCTCTCTGTTTGTTTGGGTCGACCGTGCCGGTCGACCGTGGTTGCCCAACGGTCACAATTCTGACCGTTGGCGGTCGACCGGGCCGGTCGACCGTTAGCCTGTCAGGCTGCCACATCAGCCTAACGGCTAGTTTTCTGATGGGCCTATATAAACCCCATTTCTTTGAGATTTTGTCCAAGATTTTTAGAGCTGATTTTCTCCCATTCTCTGGTTTTAAAAAGAAGTTTTAAAAGAGTTTCAAGAGTAAAAAGATTCATCTTGTTTGTTTTTAAGTTTTTGTTATTTCAAAGAAACTAGGTTTTGGGAATTGTTTTTGAGCAAAAATCTCTATATCATTGTTGTGTTTTCACAAGGGTTTTCTTTGATCAAAACACTTAGTTTTTCCACACTTGAGCTATCTTCTATCCTAATCTATTTAGGATCTTTGTTTTGTGGAAAAGAGAGAAAAAGAGAAGTGTTTGAGGTTAAGCCTCTAAGTTGTAAACCCTCCTTGCTTTTGTTGTATCCCTCTTTGGTAGTGGTTGATCGGAGTGGTATTGGTGTTTGGATCCCTCTTCGGTAGAGGTGATTGTGATTGTATTGGCTACGGGCCTTATCCCTCTTCGGTAGAGGTGGATTGTGGTTGTATTACCTCGGTGGCATTGAGAGAGGAGTTCGGTACTCCTATAGTGGATTGGAAATCCTACACGGTGGTGTAGGCGGGGATGTAGATCTAGGGGCTCGAACCTCGAAACATATCTTGTCTTAGCGTTTGATTCATTGTCTCTCTAACTCTCTCTCTCATTTAATTGTGCAAAGCATCATTCATATCATCATATCATATTTGCTTGTGTTGAGCATTATTCATATTGCCATATCATTCATATTGCTTGTGTATTGCCTTGCATTATTTCATATTGCTATTCATCCTTATATGCTTGGCTTGCTTGTGTGTGTGCCTCACTTATACTTAACCACAAGAGCTTCACATAGCACCTCAACCCATTCAAGGGGAATCAGAGGAGTTAGTCCAGAGCCCTTCACGGGGAATTCGGCTACACTTGTGTGTTGTATTAAGTGTGTTGTAAAATTTGCATTAGCTTTCGCATTTAGCGCACTTAGTTCTTAGATTAGCACTTACACCTATCACCCCCCCCCCTCTAGGTATTTTTTCAATTGGTATCAGAGATAGTGCTCCTTGATACTTAGGCTTAACATCCAAGGAGTGAGATCCATTTATTTGCTAATCTTGTTTGCATCTGTGTGTTTGCACACATATAGTTTTTACCATGGACTTCATGACCCCACCTAGTTTTGACCCTTCCAACATTCTTGTTTGGAAGACTAGGATGTCCATTTACCTTCAAACCCTAGGTTATAAGGTTCACCTTGCCATTACCAAGGAATCCTTCCTTAGTGATAGCAAGCATATAGGGGCCAATGCACAAGCCCTTGAGGCCATTAGAAGCACACTTCCTAAAGATTATCTTATGCTTGCTTCTAACTTTGATTCGCATTTGCAGTGTGGAACATGTTGAACAACAACCACCACCTCCAAGCTTCAAACGCTTATCCAACAAGAAGAGGAATCTAGTGGAGAGTCTGACTCACAATGCTTGATGATCCAAGGGAATGACTCCCTTGAGGTACATTCGGAACCCCACTTAGATAATGATGATTGTGCTAGTTCTTCAAATGATTATGTTGATCCCCATGCTTTGAATGAAGAACTATCTATTGTGTGTGAAATATTAATTGAAAAATATAATTTGTTGAAAAAGAAGACCTTTGCTTTAAATAAAGAAAATGAAAAATTGTCTTCTAAACTTAACAATGTTTTGCAAGAGAAGGTTGAGGTCTATAATGAAAGGGATTCATTGAGATCTCAATTAGAACTTGCACTTAAAGAAAATGAGTTTTTAAAATCTAAAAATGATTGCCATGTTATTTTGAAGAAAAATGAAAATTTGTCTTCAAAAGTTGATTTTGTCTTAAAGGAGAATGTTGCTTTGAAAAATAAAATTATTTCTATTTCAAATGATTTAGATGTGTGTTTAAAGAAAAATGTTGTTTTACAAAATAAGATTGATGCTCATGTTTGCTATGATAGGGTAGTATCACACACTTCACCTATTGCATGCCACACTTCTTCTTTAATTGATAATGATATATCCATGCTTAAGAAGAAAGTTGATTGTTTGGGCTCCACTATGAGTCAATGTGCCATGAACCACTCACGCTTGGAATCCTTGGTTCGAAAGAAACAAGTTCCATCCTTTATGCATGCACACCCTCCACGGCATACACATGCTCCTCACGAACACCATCACACTATGTATGCTCATGTGTACACTTGTACACATTGTGGACGTAAGGGCCACCTTGCTAAATTTTGCTTTGATAGATTACATACTTCAAATTTAGCAAAGAAGTTTGTTTGGGTTAAAGAAGGTACTAACCCCCATGGACCCAAGAAGATATGGGTACCAAAGACCACCCTAAAGTTTTTGATGTAGGTGTGGGCTCTCACATGACGTGAGAGTTGCCGTACCTTGGAGTGGATGCGTTCCGAGCTTCATGGAAATCATATGGATGCATCACTTTCAAGGGAAGTTTGGTGGGAAGACCACCTCGGTTTGGAGAACTAGAGCGGTGCCCTCATTGGTTTTTGTATCGAATCTCTAACTCCTTATTTATTGTGTACATGCTTTCATGTTTATCATTATTAGCATGTTTTGATGTTTTATAACATATTTCATTAGTATGTAAATACCATGTTTATTAGATCCTTGACATACATGTATAGTATTTGAGACACACATGCTTATATGAACCCATATTTTGTGTTCTCACCGTTTGTTTTAGCTATCATGTTTATCATAGGTTTAATAACATGTGGATTTGCATAATAATCATGTTTAAGTTTATATGTTGATTTATATCTTGATTTTTGATACTTATTGATTTGATTACATGTTTAGATGTTAGTTTTCATTAAAATTAGGTATATACTTGTGCATATAGTGGGCCACAAATAAATCTATATATGTTTGAGCTTGAATGCTTATTTGAACCCATTAGATGTGTTAGTATAGTCTAGTTTTGATGATTCATACATTTTAAACTTGTATTCCTATTTTTGGATTTATTTTATGATTGTGTGTTTCACTTCATGTATATGTTTGTATTGCCAAACTTTAAGATATACATGTATACCCCTTGAGTCATTTGTTTCATGCAAATCTATATATGGACTCAATTGTGTTTAGGGATATGTATGTATACTTATTGTGTTGACAATTCATACATATACCTTGAAATGAAATTTGTTTTGGTGAAAATTTAGTTTTTTTCTTGATTTCGTGTTTATTTGTTTTTAACTTCATGTATATGTCCATTTTATCCAAATTATTGTTATACATATACATCCTTTTGAGCCACGTGCCTTAATGCATATATCGTTGTGGACTCGTTGTGTTTGGATATGTATGTACACTTTAATTTGTATAGGACATACATATACCTTGAAGATTAAATAAGTTTTGATGTTTCCATGTTTTTCTTGTTTCAAGGAATTAATTGAGCTTAATTGTCCATCTTTCATGATTAAGATCTTCACGTTGTATTTGTACACTCACATTTATTGCTTACTCATGTGTTTGTTTTCATGAGTTATATTTATGCTTAATTGACTTAGAGTGTTGATTATCATGTGGATTTCATGTTTCATGAAAAATGATTTGTTTTATTCCTTGCTTGAAGGATTTCGTACTAGTTTAAAAGTTTTTCCATTTAACTAGTTACGGTATTCTTCATTTTGGTAGAGTTTTTCAAACAAAGCTTATTTTTCAAATCTATTTGAAAACCCCTACCCTTAACGGGGAGTTGGATGGGAGTCCATGCCTTGTAAGTTTATATTGAAAATCTTTTTAAACTTGTGCATGAGATGGGAGGTAGTTATATGAGTTATACCATACTTTTATTGTTATGTCAATTGGTATCATTGAACTCTTTCAATTGGTATCAATTTGATCCTTTTGTATACTCATATGTTTATTGTGTATGTACATTTTCAATTGGTATCATCTATTGGTGATTGGTACTCATTCTATTTCATACACATATACTTGTTTTATTTGTGCTATTATATTTCTATATCTTAAGCACAAATTTTGTTTATGCTAGAGCTTGAGTTTCAACTTTATTTCAATTGATTTAGTTTTCAATTGGTATCTTATTTCAAGCCTACGCATAATTTTTGTTGGTATTTCATAAAGGGGGAGAAAATTCGATTTTCATATCTCATTGGTTATGATAGAAAACAGTCATTTCAATTGTTTATTTGGCTTAAAAAGAAAAATACTATCTTTTGATATCAAGATGTTTTTTGTTTTAAATTGATATCTAAAAATTTTGTTTAAATAAAATACAAAAGTTTTGATTTGTTTTGACTATATGCAAGGAGAGCTTAACATCTCTTCTACATATAGATTCATGTTGAGTGTATCTTATATTGAGGAGCTTAACATCTCTTCTTTATATGGTACACGTGTGTAGGGGGAGCTTCACATCTCCTCTTATGCATTACATAATGTGTGTTATGTGAATTAGGACTTAACATCCCTCTTTCATGTAATGCATATGTGTAGGGAAGCTAACTTAGCGTCTTTCTCTTCATGAATGTATATAGCATATAACATTTATTGATTTTTGTTTACTTTCAATTGGTATCAAGATGCTTCATTGACATATTTTAAATTGATATCCTAATTGATTGTCACCCCTTATTGACCTTGTTTTTGTTTTTAGACAAAAAGAGGGAGAACATTGTTTGTATTGTTTTGATTGACAAAAGGGGGAGAAAGATTTTTACCCCTCATTTTATTGTTTTGATTGTTTACCCTTTTGTTGATGATTGACAAAAAGGGGAGAATTATTTGAGAGTTTAACATGCATATAAAACACAAATTATTCTATGCATGATTGGTACATGTTTTTATATATGCGTACTTATGTTTTGCATATATTAAGTTTTATTGGTATCTAGAGCATCTAGGTATCTAGTCTAGTGTTGTTAATGTTTTATTAATTTAATTGGTATCTAGAGCTTCTAGAATATGTTTATGTGTTTTATGCATTTTGATGCATACATGTTTATGTATATTCATTGCATATCTTTTGTTTATTTGTTTATGCATGAGTTAAGGGGGAGCTTCTTTGAAGCTTAACTTTAATCCATGCATATATAACTCCATGAGTTTTGTCATCATCAAAAAAGGGGAGATTGTTGGCCCAAAGGCCTTCCACCCTAGTTTTGATGATGATTAACTCATGTAGTTATGTTTACTAATATTCTTGTGATTTTAAGTTTCAGATCATTAGCAAGATATTAGTTGGTGATTAGCTTCAACAAAGGTGTTTAGAAGCTATTCATGGTGATTCCGGTGCCAAAGCTTAAAGATCATACCTTTGCACTCGGCGGATCACGGTGTTTGTGGATCGAGTCGCCTTGAAGATGAAGATCGTCAAAAAGACTTAGGTATCCATAGTTTAGTGTGTTTTAGATCCATTTGTAAAGCTTAGTATAGTTGATATGCTCAAGTGCACAACACACACACGATTTATGTTTTGGATTTGGTTTTCATGAATAGTTTGATCAAAACAAGTTTACATGATTTTTATGTATATTAGATGTGTTCAATATACATACATGCTTCATATCTTAAACAAACTTATTTTGATATGTCTATTCATGAGTTTTTAGGAAAATCAGATTTCTTATTGGAAAAATCAAGTTTGATAAAAATACAAGTTTTGGTTTTTGGTAAAAATGTTAAAACACAAAAATAGTTCATATTGATTGATATTTGAGCTAAACTTTTTATCACATGTTTATATATCAATGCAAAATGATAAAACTATTTTTGGTGATTTTTAGAAGACTTAAAAGATTTTTAGAAAAATTTTTTACACTGTTTTTCTGACCCAGATTTCTGTTCCAGGCTTCAACCAGTCGACTAGTCAAACTGACCTAGTCGACTTGGGGTGAAGTCGGTCGACCGGGCCGGTCGATCGACGTGCACAGATCTGTGCACGTTTGGCAGCACTGGGACGGTCGACCCGGACGGTCGACCGGTATGAGAGCAGTGCTCTCTGTTTGTTTGGGTCGACCGTGCCGGTCGACCGTGGTTGCCCAACGGTCACAATTCTGACCGTTGGCGGTCGACCGGGCGGTCGACCGTTAGCCTGTCATGCTGCCACATCAGCCTAACGGCTAGTTTTCTGATGGGCCTATATAAACCCCATTTCTTTGGGATTTTGTCCAAGATTTTTAGAGCTAATTTTCTCCCATTCTCTGGTTTTAAAAAGAAGTTTTTAAAAGAGTTTCAAGAGCAAAAAGATTCATCTTGTTTGTTTTTAAGTGTTTTGTTATTTCAAAGAAACTAGGTTTTGGGAATTGTTTTTGAGCAAAAATCTCTATATCATTTGTTGTGTTTTCACAAGGGTTTTCTTTGATCAAAACACTTAGTTTTTCACACTTGAGCTATCTTCTATCCTAATCTATTTAGGATCTTTGTTTTGTGGAAAAGAGAGAAAAAGAGAAGTGTTTGAGGTTAAGCCTCTAAGTTGTAAACCCTCCTTGCTTTTGTTATATCCCTCTTTGGTAGAGGTTGATCGGAGTGGTATTGGTGTTTGGATCCCTCTTCGGTAGAGGTGATTGTGATTGTATTGGCTACGGGCCTTATCCCTCTTCGGTAGAGGTGGATTGTGGTTGTATTGCCTCGGTGGCATTGAGAGAGGAGTTCGGTACTCCTATAGTGGATTGGAAATCCTACACGGTGGTGTAGGCGGGGATGTAGAGCTAGGGGCTCGAACCTCAAAACATATCTTGTCTTAGCGTTTGATCCATTGTCTCTCTAACTCTCTCTCTCTCATTTAATTGTGCAAAGCATCATTCATATCATCATATCATATTTGCTTGTGTTGAGCATAATTCATATTGCCATATCATTCATATTGCTTGTGTATTGCCTTGCATTATTTCATATGCTATTCATCCTTATATGCTTGGCTTGCTTGTGTGTGTGCCTCACTTATACTTAACCACAAGAGCTTCACATAGCACCTCAACCCATTCAAGGGGAATCAAGAGGAGTTAGTCCAGAGCCCTTCACGGGGAATTCGGCTACACTTGTGTGTTGTATTAAGTGTGTTGCAAAATTTGCATTAGCTTCCGCATTTAGCGCACTTAGTTCTTAGATTAGCACTTACACCTATTCACCCCCCCCCCCTCTAGGTGTTTTTTCAAAAATAACCATATACATGAAATGAAAACTCATAAAACAAATCTAAAAATAGGAATACAAGTTTAAAATGCATGAATCATCAAAACTAGACTATACTGGCACATCTAATGGGTTCAAATAAGTATTCAAGCTCAAACATATATAGATTTATTTGTGGCTCACTATATGTACAAGTATAAATCCTAGTCTTAATGAAAACTAACATTTAAGCATGTAATCAACACATGAAGTATAAAAACACAATAAAAATCAACATGATAAATATAAACATGATTATTATGAATATCCACATGTTATTAGATTTATGATGTACATGATAGCTAATCAAATACGAGAACACAAAATAATAATCCATATTAAACATGGGTGTCTCAAATACTTTACATGTATGTCAAGAATCTAATTAACATGGCATTTTCATACTAATCACTAAACAATAAAAACATACTAAAAACAATGAATATGAAAAGCATGTAAAAAATAAATAGGAGTTAGGGATCGTTACCAAAACCTAGAAGGCAACTTTCCTTGTCTCCAAAACATGCTGGTCATCTCCACCAAAACTTCCCTTGAAAGTGATGCATCCAATTGATTTCCTTTAAGTACGGAACGCATCCACTCCAAGGTACGGCAACTCTCACGTCATGTGAGAGCCCACACCTACATCAAAAACTCTAGGGGTGGTCTTTGGTACCCATATCTTATTGGGTCCATGGGGGTTAGTACCTTCTCTAACCCAAACAAATTTATTTGCTAAATTTGAAACATGTATACGATCATAGTAAAATTTAGCAAGGTAGCCCTTACGTCCACAATGTGTACAAGTGTACACATGAGCATACATTGTGTGATGGTGTCCGTGAGGAGCATGTGTATGCCGTGATGGGTGTGCATGCATAGGTGGAACTTGTTTCTTTCGAAACAAAGATTCCAATCGTGTATGTCCCACAACACATTGGCTCAAAGTGGAGCCCAAACGATCTACACTCTTCTTAAGCAAACAAATATCATCATTAATTCTAGAAGAAGAGGTACATGCAATAGGTAGACTATATGAGGAAGCTACACTAGCATGACAAACATGAGTATCTATCTTATTTGCAAAACATCATTTTTCTTTAAACAAACATTTAAATCATTTGAAATAGAAATAATTTTGTTTTTCAAAGCAACATTCTCTTTTAAAATAAAATCAATTTTTGAAGACAAAACATCATTATTTTTCACAAGAGTTTCACAATCATTTTTAGATTTTAAAACTTTATTTTCTTTTAGTGCAAGATCAAGTTGAGACCTTAATGAATCCCTCTCATTAGCAATCTTCTCTTTCTCTTGCAAAACAATATCAAGTCTAGCAATCAAATTTTTATTTTCATTGTTAATGCCTAGACTTTTCTTTTTCAAAACATTATATTTTCTATTAGCTTTTCACAAACAATAGATAGTTCTTCATTTAAAGCATGGAGATCAACAAAATCATTAGAAGAACTAGCATCATCATCATCATCTAAGTGGGTTTCCGAGTGTACCTCAAGGGAGTCATTCCTTGGACCATGAAGCATTGTGAGTCGGATTCTCCACTAGATTCCTCGGTTGGATTGGCAATTGAAGCTTGGAGGTGGTGGTGGTTGTCAACTTGTTCCACACTGCAAAGGTGGAATCAAGATTAGAAACATGCATAAGATATTCTTTAGATAATGTGCTTCTAATGGCCTCAAGGGCTTGTGCATTGGCCCCTACATGCTTGCTATCACTAAGGTAGGATTCCTTGGTAATGGCAAGGTAAACCTTATGTCCTAGGGTTTATAAATAACGGTCATCCTAATCTTCCAAACATGAATGTTGGAAGGGTCAAACATAGGTGGGGTCATGAAGTCCATGGTAAACTATATGAGTGTGCAAACAAGCAAATGAAAACAAGATTAGCAAACAAATGGATCTCACTCCTAGGATGTTAAGCCTAAGTATCAGGACGTTGGCTCTGATATCAATTGAAAAAACACCTAGAGGGGGGTGAATAGGTGTACTTGCTAATCTAGAAACTAAATGCGCTAAATGCGGAAGCTAATGCAAATTTTGCAACACACTTAATACAACTCACAAGTGTAGTCGAATTCCCCGTGAAGGGCTCTGGACTAACTCCTCTTGATTCCCCTTGAATGGGTTGAGGTGCTATGTGAAGCTCTTGTGGTTAAGTATAAGTGAGGCACACACAAACAACCAAGCATACACAAGATATAGCAATATGAAATATGCAAGGTATAATGCAAGCAATGTATGATATGAATAATGAATGATGCTTTGCACAAATAAATGAGAGAGAGAGAGTTGAGAGACAATGGATCAAACGCAAAGACAAAGATATGTTTCGAGGTTCGAGCACCTAGCTCTACATCCCCGCCTTCACCACCGTGAAGGATTTCCAATCCACTATCTCCCACCGAGGGAACCTCCACCGAAGAGGATTTGTTATAACAAAGGGAGTACCGAACTCCTCTCTCAAACACCGCCTCACAACCGAGGGGTAGGCCCGTAGCCAATACAACCACAACACCTCTACCGAAGAGGGTTACAAATACCAACTCCACCTCTCACTAGAGGGAGCAAATCACAAGTCTCAACCTCTACCAAAAGAGGGAGCAAACACCAACCCAATACAACAATCTCAACCTCTACCAAAGAGGGAGCAACCAACAAATGAGGATTTTTACAACAAGTGGTTCAAAGACCACAAACTCTCTTTTCCACCAAAAACAAAGATCCTAATAGAATAGGATAGAAGATATAGCTCAAGTGGATATCAAGGTGTTTTTAGAAATCAAGTAACAAAGAAAATACTTGGGAAAACTCTTGTAAAAGATAGAGAATGAAAAACAATGCAAATATCCTAAATTCCTATTTTCTTTGATTTTCTAAAACCCTTGAAAAACAGTAAAGATGAAATCTTTTTGGGACTTAAACTCTTTTAAAAACTTGTTTAAACACAAAACAAACTCTGGTATTTTTCTTTTTAAAAGTCTTGTCAAAACAGCCCAAGAGATGGGGTATTTATAGCCCCATCAGAAAACTAGCCGTTAGGCTGATCGGCAGCCTGACAGGCTACCGGTCGGCCGGCCCGGCCGACGGCAACCCGGTCGACCGCCCGGTCGACCCAAATAAACAGAGAGCAGAGCTCTCTGGTCCGGTCGGCCGCCCGGCTGACCGTCCCAATGTGTGCCAGACGTGCACGGTTCTGTGCACGTCGTCGACCGTACGGGTCGACCGGCCTATGGTTCGGTCGACCCATGCGGTCGGCCGAACTGGTGACAGACACTGTTCTGGGCAGAAAAACATAAGTTTTATTATTTCTAAAAATTCTTTTAAGTCTTGTAAAAATACCCAAAAATAGTTTTATCATTTTGCATTGATATGTAAACATGTGATAAAAATTTTGGCTCAAATATCAATCAATATGAACTATTTTATGTCTTATCATTTTTACCAAAAACCAAAACATGTATTTTTATCAAACTTGGGTTTTTCTATACATGAATAGGAAAGTCAAAATAAGTTTGTATAAGTCATGTAAGCATGCATGTATAACTAGAATACATCTATTATACATATAAACCATGTAAACTTGTTTTGATCAACTATTCATGAAAACCAAAAACCAAACATAAAACGTGTGTGTTGTGCACTTGAGAATATCAACTATACTAAGCTTTACAAATGGATCTAAACACACTATCTAAACTAGGATACCTAAGTCTTCTTGATGATCTTCATCTTCAAGTCGACTCGGTCCAAAACTCCATCCATGAGCTAGGCAAAGTGTGATCTTGATGCTTGAGCCCTGGAATCACCATGTGAAAGCTTCTAAAACACCTCTTTTGGAAGCAATCACCAACTAATATCTTGATATAAGATCTGAGACTAAAAACACAAGAATATTAGTAAACATAACTACATGAGTTAATCATCATCAAAACTAGGGTGGAAGGCCTTTGGGCCAACAATTGCTTCTCTGCAGAGGACTTCAAGTGTCCTATTTATAGGCCTCATGGCCTGATCGCACCGTTGCTGCTTCAAGCATAGAAGCGCGAGCAATTTAAGGCATTTACTGAGCCTTAATAAAGGGAATAGTCTCCCTCGAAAATGCGCAAGGAAGGAATGATCTCCCTCGTTAATGCAAAAGAAGTTATTCCAACTTCGGGAAAGGAAATAATCCTTCTCGTAACTGGCCAAAAGCAGTTGGCCTCGGGAAAGGAACGACATTCCAAGATCAATTTGAAGCGAATCTACTCCGGGAGGCTCGGACGCGGAGCTACCCAGACGCAGAGCTACCCAGACGCGAAGCTACCCAGAATCGCGAATCTACACGATTCCTCGGCAAATTTATTCCAATCCGGAAGCAGGATTGAAAGCGAAGCTGAACTCAACAACCATGGCGACGTTCGTACTTCACATACCATCAATCAAAGCAATTTAAAGTATTTCGAAGCCTGAACCATTCCATTGCAGAGTTTCAAAAACTTTTAAGGGGGTCTTGTTGACACTTTAAAAAAGACAAGATTCTTACTGGCCTGAACAATGTCTAAACTTGTTGACATTTACAAAAGACAAGTGACAGACAAGCTGACGACCAGTTCTGTACCCACTCTGAGGGACAAAGCAGCAACTTGGACTCTACTGATCCAGTGAAGCAGACAGTGAGCCCAGATTATCTCTGAAGTGACCTAAGCAGATCTAAGATGCTAGTTAGCTCAACACTTAGTATCACATGAGCCCAAAGGGATAGCCTCACCTGAGAGGCTAAGTTTGTCCAACATCGCCTTGAAGCCATTCAAAGTTCTATCAGTGAGCTAACTTACAGCTTCGCCTGAAGTGCTTAGTTAACTCCGCAGAGAGTTAGCTTCGCTCGAAGCCACACGCAACCGCGCAGATGGTCGGTAGCTTCGTCACAGATGATTATCCAGCTCCGTTGAAGAGCTTTCTTCAAACTTCGCCAGATGCTCCTTTCAGCTCCGCTGTGAGCTCAACGCGGCAGCTCCGCTGTGGGTCTGTCATGGTCAACCTTTGACCAATTAAATCTCCAGATGAGATCAAATCAATTCAGGATCAAGATCAAATCTAATCAAGATCAAATCTGAGATCAAATTTGACAGTTGTTTGTCATAATCTCTTGACTCTCCTAAAACAAGTAAGAAGATCAGGGGAGATCTTTCGATTATTTGAAAAGAATCAAAACAGATCAGGAGATTGACGCTACCTGCTATTCCTAGCTTCGTAGAAGCTGATTCTAGCCTCGCAGCAAGGCTACTTTCCATATTTAAACAGACTGATTCAATCTGTTTTCAGATTTTTAAGGGATAATTATACCCTTGCTCTCCCTATAAATAGCCCACCAGAGGCATACACGCAGAAGGCGCAGAGGCAGGAAGGTGCAGAGAGAGAGAGAGAGAGAACACAGACACGGAGGCTGAAAAAATAGAGAGACGGCTAAACAGAGACCTATTCTCTTGCTTCCAAGAATTCAGAGAATTCAGAGAACTACTTCTCTAATCAGGGTACTGATACCCTATGTCTTCCTCTCAAGGAATCTCCGAAACCAGGCGAGAAGAAATTCCTAAGTGGAGGCAGTTTGAGAAGTAACAAGAGGGTTCTACCAACCTTCTGTTCTCCGATTCCCCGAACCAGGCGAGAAGGGAATCCTATCGATCGCATCGTCAAAGGGACAAAGTGGTCGCGCGCTGACCAGACTCCTATCGGCACACTTCTCCATAATCTAAAGGAGATCTACTTGTAATCTTTTGTGTTACTTGTAATTTAGCTCCTCGACACTTTTTTTGTAAGTTTTTCCCTTTGCAAAATCAATGGAAAACATTTAACACGTCCAATTACTTGTATTTGTTGTTTATTTTATTGCAGTGAACTGGCAATCAAATATATAAAACTAATAGTAGTGACTAACAGAGAGATTAAATTAGGGGTTCTCTGAAGAAAAAAATGGGGCCTTGGCACCCCAAATTTGCTGCACCAAAGCCTTGAATGTCATGTTTGCGCGGCTGTCTTGTGGAAGCAGGCTCTCTGCTTTCAAGAGCAGGGAGGTATAGGCCCCGGGGAAATTTTGCTATACTTTTTTCTGCAAATGTTAAACTTCACATAAAAATAGAGAGAGAATGTTAATAAAAATATGAATTCAAACTGTTCCCGTCCACAGCAAAAGCGCCAAATCTGATCGAAGGTAAAATCGTGCACTGAAATGTGTGTTTAGAAATTAAGAGTTAAGTGGATGTGATTTGGTTTAGCATATAGGCTATACGGGTCAAATTCATAGGGACGAAAAGCAATAGAAACATTAACGGTCTGTCACTTTAGAGTTAATGATTCTTCTTTATTTCAAAGAATCAAAAAGAAAAGGAAAAAAAACTAGGAGTAGAAGGGGAAGGCGATGAAAACAAAGATAAAAACATAGTGTTGTTGTTGAGAAAATAGTTTTGAAAATAAAGATCAAAAGAAAAGAAAACTCATGGCTACTAACTACTAATTACTCCACAACTATACTAACCTCTAGAGTGATAGTTGGCTCACATAGATCCTTGGCCATTAATAACCTTGTCTCCATGAGCTTTACAAAGCATTGCATATAAATATGTTCTCCACATCCAAAACTTGGTTAACAAGGTGCAAGTTACTATTAATCCATCAAAACCGATTAGAGGCAAGTATGAATAACATAAACATTGCAAGTTAGCTTGTTAGAACTTAGAAGTTAGAACCCATCATCATGAGCCATCAATGACTCTTGCAAGAGTAAGACCTTGTAGAAGCTATTAGATTCATGTAGATTATCAATCAAGTATTATAGGTTAGGGGATTAGAAGTTAGTCATCATGAGAGAAAACTAGCTAAGTATCATGTAAAAGGTCGAGAAAAAATAATAAAGGGAAAGAAGAAAACTTTCATAAATTGTCACTCTCTAATATGTCAAGGCTCTCTTTCTCCTATGAATCAGTCTCTACCCTAGAAAGAAATAAAAATACAACAAAAAGAAGAAGAAAATCTACACTACTTTAAAGAGAGGAAACCCTAGCTACTGCTATCCTCTCTCGTATTCTGACTTATACATGCTGTATTTATAGGCAAAACGAGGCGTGGGATGACGAGGCGATGCTATGTGTTAAAATCTAGGAGCATCCTCCCTGGCACTATTGCGAAAACGCGCCATTGACTCGATATTTTTGCCACATCTCCATCTCGCTTCGAGAGGCTTTTGTATATGTCCAGAATTGCAAATTTTGGACCTGTATTTCTCCAGATGCAGCTTAATAATACGGGAATTTTGTGTGTTCTTCTAGAAGCTCTTTGCTTTGGCCTCCAAGAAATCTGGATTAATTACTCAAAATATGTTTAATTAAGCTCTTATTTCGACTTTGCCTTTATACCCTTGTAATCTGCATAAAAGACCAAAATACGAGTTATTAGCAGTATTTTGTTCATAATTGGGCAGAAAAATGCGATAATAAAATGCAGAATTGATGACTAATTACAGGTCTGAGGTATGCACGAGACCCATTGTAAACATAATTCATTGATTTCCTCATCAGTTTTCAATAATCAATCTCGACTTACTCATATATGAATGTATGTATGTTGAGATGTACACCAGGACACATACCTAAATATATAAGTAGGGCGAGTAATAACAATAAAATGCTAATTAATAATTCATCGTGTTATTTTGTAACTTGGGTTTTGTGAACTTGGATTACAGCGACATGAGGCATAAGGAATATATATGAGGGTTTCCTTGTTTAGATTATTCCTTCGATAGAGTAGTCTCATAAAGCCGTTATTTGGGCTTGTCCAACTAGTTTTGTCACATTTACTTTACTTGATGCCCCATTACCTGCCATGTGTGTCTGTACTCATGACACAATTTTCAATACATACTTTTTGATTCAGATTTATTGATACACGTGTACTTATTTATGCACGCCACTTGACACTCATCTTACCACTCGTTGAGCAGCTTTCTGACTTCTCTGGACTTGTATGTTCAGATCTTAGAGCTTGATCTGTGGTAGACTCCCTAATGATTAGAGTTGCGCAACGGTAGCGTAGTAGATCAGTGGTAGCTCGTTCGGAGTCCATTTCTTCCAAGCCTCCTGCTCGACTCTCAAGTTTTCCTTTTATAATACGTGAGCAATTTTGTACTGTTTATACTTTATATCTCCTTGTATTCTTACTTTTGTGCCAAGCGATGATGTAATATGCTTATAATATTATGTCACATCCTGTAGTAACTTTATAACTATACTCTTTCGTTGGAATATATAATGCACCATGTAATTTCGTACACTGATTTTTCCTAGTACTGGAGCTTAGCGTATGTATGTAAGGGTATTTCCGCCCTGCATATGTACGTCACAGTAACGTCTCCGTACTCACGGGATCGAGGCGTTACAATTTTTATGTACATTGTATGAAATGAACAACTTGCTATTTGATCCTATATTGTTCTATCAAGCTCAAAGTGAAGAGTGACGGTTAGGGTCCTCTCTTTTTTCCTTTGATACTAGGAGATAAACAATAGAAATGATAGTAGTTTTTGTGTAATTTGTACATTGAGTTTTTAATATTAATAAAATGACTTACCTTAAAAAAAAAAGACTTGTAATTTATGTATTTCAATTTTAATAATTTTTTTATAATTTTTGACAATTTTCTAAATATTTTTTCTCTTTATTTTATATTTGTTTCTAAATTTTCTTTGTAACTTTAACTTTTTTTAAAAAATCCTAAGATTAGTTTTAATAATTAATGAAAAAATTCAAAATTTTTCAAAAAAATAATAAAAAATACGAGACGGTTCCCTGATTCATTTCCCAAAAAGTCGATTCGTTTCCCTAAAATTCAATTCGTCTCGTTGGAATCGTTACGAGACGGGTTTAACCCATTTCATAACGAATTCATTTGATAAATGAGATGAATCAACCCGATTCATCCCGATAGCCATCCCTCCTCTCGAGCTTGGGAACACATTCAGAAATTTGGTATGGTACACCGCATGAACAAATTATTAAGGTGTCTTAGCGGTGCTTATTAAGTACTGAAATTTTGGGCCATCAGGCAAATTGTGACTGGGCCTTATTAAAAAAGGCCTTCATATAAACATAATTCCGAGGGATAATTGTCATCTTCATAGAAATTAGAAAGTGACCATTTTTTTATAGCTCACTTTCTAATTAGAAATTGATCATTTTGTGTATAAAAAAAGAAAGTGACCATTTTATTTCATTTATTTTTTCTCTCAAAAAAGAAACCATTTTAATAAGCCATGATAGTCTTTCTAAAATATATTTTTAAAAATGGAAAAACAAAATAAAATGATAAAAAATCATTGTCTACTCAAATAATTTTTGTGATTGATTATTTATTAATTTAAATTCTTTATGGTGCTGTTTGGATGCATAGGGAAGTGAGGAAGTGGAAGGCCTCATTTCTCATTTCCATTGTCCATCCAAACATCGAAAAAGAAAAATAGAAAAAACCCTTTCTTTTCCCTTTTCTTTTTTACACTTCTCTTTTACACGAACTCTTCCAAGGTGCTACAGTTAATTTTGTGGCTATGTAAATCTTATTTGTAATAAGTTGTAGCTCAAAACAGTTAATTTTGTAGTCATGTAAATCTCACTTGAATTCTAATTACAGTCCAATTTTTTTCATAATTATTTTTTATTTTAATATTAAATTGCAGTCAATTTTGTGGTCAATTTTTTCATTTTCACTTCCACATTACCATCCAAACACCGAAAGAGACATAACATTTTTCAAACTGCACTTCCCAGTAACATCCAAACACCTAAAAACTTACTAACTAATTCTCAAGTTCCAAAGAGAAATGTTACTACTTTCTCACTCCTCACTTCCACCCCTAACCAAACAGCCCCTATGTGTAAAACTTTTGTTGTGTTTGATTCAGTTATGAAGATGGAAGATAACCCTCACCCATGGTTCCTCCTCCTCCTCTTTGAAGTTGTCGTGTCTCCTCTTTGCTGCCAATGCCATGGCTAGCCATCAGCAGAGAAAAGAGAAAGAAATTGAATTGTAAAGGGAAAATAAGAAGGAGAGAGTTAGGGTTCTTTTTAGGTTTCATTCACACATACCAAAGGAGAAAGAGGGAAAGTGTGTGTGGGGTAGAGAAGGGTTGTTGCCTCTCCTAACAGGTGGAGGAGGGCCGCTGCCTCTCCTAACAGGCCGCTGACGTCGGCCTCCCACTCCGCCGCCTGCCGGTGCTGGCACGCGGCACCGGCGTGCTGCTGCTGCCGCCATGCCTAATACCAGGGAGGGAAAGAGATTGGGAGAAAGAGAGAAATTGAGAGAGAGGGAAAAGAAGAGTTGAGAGTGGGAGAGAGGGATTGAGGATGGGGACGATTTTCTTAAGGTTTTGAAATTTTGGGTGAGAACGATGGAGAGGGGAGGGCTTGGCTGTTGATTGAGGGAAGAAGAGAGAGAAATATTAGGGGAAATAATTTTCCTCTTTTATGTACAAATCTCCCGCCATAAATTTATGTAATACATTTATTTCATCACCTCTCTCTTCTCTTGTCATGCCACCTTTACACACACGCACACACTTCTAGGTCAATCCTAACCCTCCATCAACCCATGTCATGCGTACCTACCCCCTACCATTAAATACTCAAAAATAAAATATTATGATATTTCTTTCGTATTTGATTGTATTATCTTATATTTACATAATATACTAACACACCCATGTAATGTATATATTTATACACACAGACACATATACACCATATCCATATATACATCCTAAATATTCATACACCTATATTTGCAATTATCTAATTTTATTTCACTTCAAAATTTTCCCATAATCAAAATAAAAAGATATAAAAAAAATTTATTTCACACAAAACACGTTCAATCATTGTGTTAAATAATTCTAACTGATCACATCAATCAAGTATTAGGATATTAAATTAAGATTTTAATAATCGAGGTGTTAAAACTGAGATTGAAGACATCATTATCGATTGGGAGCAGAAGATGAAAGAATCGGATCGGAGACGTCGTCAGAGCTCTGAGGCAGGGGTCAAGGATCAAGAGAGGGGGTTTCTTTGTTCAGAAGAGATCACGCCAGAATTGCAGGGAGGGAGAAGAAGGGAGAAAATGAAAAGGACAGCTTAATTTTATTACCATGCATTTTTGAAAAGAAGGGTCGCTTTTGCAAAAATCTTATTAACTCCATTTATGATCTCCAGTTTGGGCTTCTTTGTTTAGATGGAGAGAGAGGAAGAAGAGGAAGTCAGCCAATGAAGCGCTAGTACGTGGCGGGAGTCTCTCCCTCCATCGTTTGGATGCCGAGGGGAAGAGCCCCTCTTTCGCCACGGAAGAGGGGAAGAGAAGAGCTCTCTTCCTCTCAGATTTGATCAGAAGAAAAGAGAAGGCACGAGGATCAAGGCGCAAGGTGAGAGAGAGGGGACGAGAGAGGGGGGTTTTAGTTTTTTTTTTTTGATTTTTTATTCTACTTCTTCTTCCTCTCTTTCGTTCTCCAGATAGCTTGACTGAAGGGGGAAATAACTCTTCTTCTCTTCATGTTTTCTTCCCTCTGCTCTTTCTCTTTTCTCTCTTCCATAACCAAACAAGCCTTTCATGGAGTAATAATTTGCCACGTCAACTTGTCACCTCAGCGCCACATCAAAATAGTATAAAGGACTACAAATTCTATAGGACAAGTAGCATTGCTTGTGATTTTGTGTTCCATGCCATCTAATTTATAAGTGCAGTAATAAATATGTGCAATCATTAGGAAAGTACAAAATTGTTTGGAGCTACACAACAAGTCTTCTAGTTAATTTTTTTTTTTTAAAGGAAATGAGCTAAAATGACCTTCGTCTTTCTAATTTGATTTTGACTCATGTTCGTGTCACCTTCAAATTAAATCTTTTCATTCATTAACAAACTAACTCTTAATAAATTTTAAAATCTAACCATATATTTATATTCTCATCTAAGAAAGAAAAGAATAACACATCTATTAGATAAAGAACCAAAAATTCTAAATATGTGTCTATGAAGATTACATATCTAAAAATCTTCAACATCATTAATCTCTCTCTCTCTCTCTCCATATGCTAAAAAGAAAGTGAAATAAAAAAAATTACAATACCCAAAAATCTAGCCACAATATTTTCACTCATATATCAAAAAGGATTTGAAATAATAAAAAACAATATTTATTAGGGATTTCTATTTTGAAAATGAATTTTGAAAAGAAAAAAGGATATTTATTAGAGATAAAAACTATGATATTCATCGTAAAAAAAGAAGATGAAAGGTTTCTTCCTTTTTTATTTAAAATTGATTTTTCTAAATTTAGAGCAAAAGGTTTATACTGAGAGGTGTAAAAACTTTTATAAATGATATTTTAACATTAATTCTATACTTTCTTCATACGTGTAGCACGTGCCCAAACTCTAGTTGTAATTATAATAATAGTAGTAGGAATCTTTTTTTTCCGTTCAAATCTTAACCGGCTAGGAAATACTTCACACTTCCAGTTAATCTTTGCCTTCACGGTCAAAGGGTTTATTTGGGAAATACCCGATGGATTGGGATTCATTTATAATTTAGAACTTTTTCAGAATCTAGAATAAATCTCAGAATTGGTTCCAATTTCATATTTGAATTCGTCTATGCCTAGATCTTGATTCATTCAAAGTGATTGCTCTTGATTATGTGAGGGAGAAATCTTTGAAATTTCAGATTTTGTTTCGATACCAAATGTTGATTCATCCACTTCTAAATCTTGATTTAATTATGGTGTTTACTCTTAATTGTGTGAGGGGAAGCCTTTTATCCATTTCTTCAACAATAGTTATGAATCGCTATTAGAAATCTGATTTTTGTGATGTTAACTAGAAGAAAAGAATTATGGTATAATTAAACTAAAAAGATGACAATGTATTTAGGAGAGTATGATGATAGATCAAGTTATGCTAGAATTATAAATGTTCATGTAAAATTTGTCTATGATCAAGATTTATAAATAATTAAGTTCATATCTTACTTATGATTCAATTTAGGCAAAGAGGTTAAAGAAAAAATTGGGAATTTCTAAATTCGAAGCACTTTTGAAATGGTAGTACAAATCTGTTAAAGTCTGTTAAGATCTAAAATCTGAAAGTTAAGATTCCTTTCTTATGTACACTTGAAATAAAATAGGCCAAGTAATCTACCATTGGAAAGATAATCGAGTCTACTTTCCCACAGCTCTTATTGAAAATACACCTAGAGGGGGTAAATAGGTGTATAGCTAATCTAATGACAAATGATGTGGAATTAAAAATTAATTGCAACACACTAAGTGTAACTAAAGAGTGTAGCCGAATTTCCGGTAACGGGCTCTGGACTATCTCCTCTAAATTCCTCTAAATAAGAGTTGAGGTGCTATATGAAGTTCTCTTGGTTCAACACTAGTATAGGCACACACAATCAATACCAAACATATATGTATGATATGAACAATATGAAATAATGCAAGGTATAAAGAGAGAGAGAGTTTAGAGATAGTGGATCAATCGCAAACATCGAGATATGTTTCGAGGTTCGAGCCACTGCTCTACGTCCCCGCCTTCACACAAAAGGATTTCCACTATACGTCCACACAGGACTTCCCACACAGGGAACCTCCACTGAGAATTTGGCAAATACAAACTAGGAGTACACAACTCCTCTCTTCAACAAACACAACCTCTACATTAGAGGTAAGACACAACAACAATCACCTCTCACTAGAGGGATAAGGCACTAAGCCAAATAACAACAATCACCTCTACACTTAGAAGGATAGGCATAAAGCCAAACTCCAACCATCCCCTCTACACTTAGAGGGATAGGCACAAAGCCAAAACTCCAACCTCAATCACCTCTACACTTAGAGGGATACCAACAAACTCAAACTCCTCCACAATTACCTCTACACAAGAGGGATACCCACAAACTCAAAGCAAAGAGATTACAACACTTGGTGGTCTCAGTAAACCACAAACCAATTTTCCTCACAAAATAAGATCCTATAGATAGGATAGATATGATAGCTCAAGTGTGAGAAAACAAAGAGCTTGAAAATCAAAATCACAAAGAAAAACTCTTGGGAAAAACTCTAGATAGAAATATAAATGAAGATAAAAACTAATTCTCAAAAACTCTCTTTTTCTTTGATTTTTTCGACCCTTTAAAACAAATAAAGATAAAATCTTTTGGCCCAAAAACTCTTAAAAACATCTTGCTAAACCACTGAGAAAGATAGAAATTTTTGCTCTTAAAATTCTTGATGAAAACAGCCTAAGGGATGGGTATTTATAACCCATTCTAAAACTAGCCATTGGCAATCTGGAAAAGCCAGATTTGCCCTTCCGGTACCAACGTGAAATCCCTAGAGGGGGGTGAATAGGTGACTAGCTAATCTAATAGTGAAATGCGGAATTAAAACTATTTATGCAAATTAAAAACTATTATGCACAACACACCAAGTATAACCTAAAAGTGTAGCCGAATTTCCCATGAAGGGCTCTGCACTATCTCCTCAAGATTCCTATAGATAAGAGTTAAGGTGTCGCTATGGCTCTCTTGGTTGAATACAAGTGTGAGCAAATAAACCCAAGCATATGACAATTTGAGCACAAGTATATATCAAGCATATAGAGATGAAAGCAATATAAGCAAGTAAGATATAAACACAAGTGAGAGATAGAGAGAGCAATCGCAAACACAGGAGATTGGTTTCGAGGTTCGAGCACCCTTGCTCTACGTCCCCGCCTTCAACACTATGAAGGATTTTCACTAAAAATGATCCCACCGGATCACTCGGTGCCATAACACCTACAAGCGAGTTCACACTAGAACTCCTTTGGACTCTCTAGTCCCTCTCTTGTTCCCGCAAGAACAAACACACACGCAAGCACGCAAGCTTGCCGAGGCCGCACTCTACACCGAGCTCTCATTAGAACTCGAAACAACGCGAACCTTTAAGTCCGCCTCCTAAAATACAATAATGAACACTTGGTGATCTAAACACTTTGATCACCAAAAAAACTCTAGCAACAAAGATCCCTATAGGATTGATATAGCAATGGAAAGCTCAAGGTGTGTGTGAGAAAACTAGGATTGAATTGGTGGTGAAAAACTCAAGAAATCTCCTTTTCAAAAACTCTTGATAAACTCTCCTTTGAATGGAAGAATTAGCTCTAAAATAAGTGGAGAAACCTCTTCAATAGATAGGTAAACTGGCTTTGAAACTCTCTAAAAATCTTTTCTAAAATAGCCCAAGAGAAGCCTCTTTTATAGGCATCCAAAATCTACCCGTTGGAGGCCAACTCAACAGTTCAGACTGCTGTCGGTCGACCGCCCGATCGACCGTCAATGGTCAAATTTTCGACCGTTGGGCAGATCGGTCGACCGGCTGGTCGACCGGAAACTGGGCAATGACCCAGCAGTCGACCGCCCGGTCGACCGGGCCATTTCCAGAGAGCAGAGGCTCTCTGGTGGTCGACCGTGCGGTCGACCGGCCCAAGCTGTGCACGTCTGTGCACATCAGTCGACCGGAGCGGTCGATCGACTTCTGGATCGATCGACCGCCTGGTCGACCGGCAGAAGGCTAGTCCAACAGTTTTTTAGGGATTAAAAGTTTGTCTTTTTATCTTTAATAAAATCCCATAAATTCTCTAAAAATCTACAAAAATAAGTTCAGTAATATACTTTGATATACAAACATATTTGAGTAAAAATGTTACAAACATTTTGAACTATTTTTGTAATATGAAAGTTTTGCATTAAACAAAAAACTGTATTTTTCCAAAATGATTTTTCCAAATTGAAAACCGATTTTTTCAAAACTCCTTCAAATATAAAAATAAGATATTCTAAACACTTTTAAAGCTTAGTGTGTATGAATATGATCTACTACACATATATGATGAAATATCTATGTTTTTGACATTAAGCTCTAAATAAGGTTTTGGTAAAACACATGTATACTTTGAAGTTTAAAAACCAAAACGGTATTTTTTTCAAAATGAAAACTCCATAATGAAAACACAATAAATCTTGTGTGTGTATATGAACTTGAGCAATCCACCAACTAATCTATCCTTTACATTTTATATAAAAATAAAATCTTACAACAAATAAACCTAGACACAAGTCATCTCTTGAAGGTCTTCTTCTCCTTCTTGACTTGGTCCAAACCATGATCCAATGAGCTAGACTCCTCTTGAGTACTTGATGCTTGATGCACAAGCTCTTGAATCAACACGTGCTAGCTCCAAACTTGACTTTAAATCCTTTGTTAAAGCTAAACACCTACTAAGATCTGAAAAATCACCTAGAGGGGGGGTGAATAGGTGACAATGCTAATCTATGAACTAAATGCGGAATTTAATAATTTAATGCAAATTACACTCAAGTGTGATCAACAAATGATTCACACACAACCAAGCCAAGCAAATATGAATGCACAATATGAATAAGACAAGGCACAAAGTAAAGAGAGAGATAGAGAGAGCCAATGGATCAAGCGCAAACAACAAGATATGTTATCGAGGTTCGAGCACCCAGCTCTACATCCCCGCCTTCGACACACGAAGGATTTCCACTAGCTCGTCCACTTAGGACCCTTTACAAGGAGTACCCAACTCCTCTCTTTACAACCTCCTCCCTGAGGCACAAATCAACAATCACAACCTCCTCCTTGAGGCAAGTTCCAAACCAATACAACAAACTCCCAATCACCAACCAATACAAGGATCACCTCTCAACTAGAGGGATACAACCCAAAGCACAAAGCTAAGAAAAGATTGGGTTACAACTTGGTGGTCACAACAACAACCACAAACAACTTCTTCTTCCACACAAATAACCTATAGATATAGATAGTAGATTTTTAGCTCAAGTGTGGAGAAAACCAAGGGATATGAAACCAGGAACTCAAAGAAAAACCTTTGGAAACAAATGAAATCAAGATATAGAAGTTCAAACAAAAGCTTTTCCCAAAATCCCTTTTCTTTGGTTTTTCAAACCCTAATCAAAAACACAAAGATTGTTCACTTTGAATCCAAAAACCTATTTTTCTTCTTGCATCAAAAACACCAGAGAGATAGAAAATTTTAGCCCAAAAATTCTTAGAGAAAAACTCTCTCAAATGGGGTATTTATAGGCAATTTAGAAAACTAGCCGTTTACAGAATATTTGCCAGAAATAGCCTTCCGGTCGACCGGCCCGGTCGACCGCCCAACGGTCAAATTCTGAACCGTTGTGGCTACCGGTCGACCGCCTCGGTCGACCGAGAATTCCTGAGAGCCAACAGTTCTCCGTCGGTCGACCGCTTCGGTCGACCGGATACAGAGTCAGCCAGCGTGCACGTATCCGTGCACGTCGGTCGACCGGAACGGTTGACTGGCTTCTTTGGTGCGGTCGACCGTACCAGTCGACCGGCCAAGCCTGGCAGACAAAAATCAGGTCTGAAATTTGGGGAAAAAATATTATAATAAATCCCACAAAATCTCTAAAATTCCACAAAAATAGTTTTATCATTTTATATTGAAATACAAACTTGTGTTAAAAATCCTAACACAAATTTCAAACATATTTGACTATTTTTGTGTCATAGAAATTTTGCCAAAAACCAAAACCCGTATTTTCTAAAACCTTATATTTTGAATAGAAAATACACATTATCTAAAACTCATCCATGATACAAAAATATGATATTTAAACACTTTGAAGCATATTGTATATGAATAGAAATTCAATATACAAGAAACATATATATATCATGATTTTTGTCATTAAGTCCAAAAATATGTTTTGTTGTAAATACCAAAACATAAAACACATGGAATAGATTATCAAACAAAGTTTGTCTAAACAATTGAAGCATGCATGTACATAGAACAAATCTAATATACATAAACCATGTAAACTTGTTTTGATAAAAAATCTATTCATGCAAACCAAAATCGGTTAAACCTAAAACCGAAAAACCAAAAACCAATATTCAAAACATGAAACGTGTGTGTTGTGAACTTGGGCATTATCATACTATTCTAATCTTTACAATTAGGTTCTAAACACAAACTAAACTAGGGATACCTAAGTCTTCTTGTAGAGCGCCGTCTCCAAGTTGACTCGGTCCAAACCGTGATTCACCAAGCAAGTGCTGTATATGATCTTTGACGCTTGGGCTCTTGAATCAACATGTGCAAGCTTCCAAATCATCTTGTTGAAGCTAAACACCAACTAATATCTTGGTTAATGGTCTGAAACTAAAATCACAAGATAATTAGTATACATAACTACATGAGTTAATCATCATCAAAACTAGAGTGAAAGGCCTTTGGGCCAACAATCTCCCCCTTTTTGATGATGACAAAACTCATGGAGTTATATATGCATGGATTAAAGTAAAGCTTCAAAGAAGCTCCCCCTTAACTCATGCATAGGAATAAACAAACAATAAGATGCATATAAACAAGGTTCTTGACATAAAATAAATATGCATATGTAACATGCTATTGATTCCAATTCTAACAAAACAACTAAATTACCAAAACATGCTCTTGATACCAATGGATACTAATAAAAACAAAACGCATAATGCTCTTGATACCAATACCAATGGAGATGAAATGAACATAAAACTGAAAACTCATGCATATCAACTCCAATAAATCTTCTCCCCCTTTTTGTCAATCATCAACAAAGGGGTAAAAACAAAAAGATATGAATTCTTCTCCCCCTAAATATATGAAATAAAGAATAAACAAACTACTTCAAGGGGTGAAACAAAAAAAATGATACCAATTAAAAAAATGTCAAAGAAGTGCATTATGATATCAATAGAAAGTGATCATAAAAACATTTAAGAAATGCCTACCAATTACCAATTGAAAGTAAGAGGGGCATTGAAAACAATATGATCCCAATTGAAATTAAAACATATTGAAAATAAAACACATGATACCAATTGAAAAACACATTGATACCAATTGAAGATATATATCTTTATAAGCATATGATACCAATTAAAAATCAATAATCATTCTTAAATCATTTTTTTCTCATAAAGTTAGGGAGTGGGAAACAAAACCAAAGGTAAACTAAATACCAATTGAAAAATTGAAATGTGAGTTTTCTCCCCCTTTATGAAATACCAACTAAACATATGCTTAAGCTAGAAATAATATACCAATTGAAGACTAAGTCAATTGAAATAATGTTAAAGCTCAAGCTTAGCATAAGCAAGATAATGATAATGCTTGTATAAAGAAACTAATTGAAAATTAAATCAATTGAAAATGATGGTCATTAAAAAAATCAAGCTTATCATAAGCAAAATTTGTGCATATATCTTGAAGCACAAATAAATCATCTATATATGTATGTAAGAAATAGATACCAATTTAAAATTTGATACAGAGATACCAATTGTAAATTGATACTATATGAAGTGTATGCATACATATATATAAAACAAAACATATATGAGTATACAAAAGGATGTCAAGATTGATACCAATTGAAAGAATTCAATGATACCAATTGAAAAAACAATGAGATCAAGTGTATATCTCATATTCACTACCACCCAATCATGTGCAAGTTTAAAAAATGATTTTCATTATAAAGCATACATGAACATGATCTCCCATCCAACCACCCTTTAATGGTAGGAGTTTTTAAAAATAGATTTGGAAATATAGTTTGTTGAAAATCTCTACCTCATGAAGAATATCACAATTAGTTATATGATTCAACTAATACGAAATTCTTCAATAAATCAAAATATATTTCATGAAGGACATGTAAATCACATGATCATCAACACTCAAAATCCATAAAGCCCATCTAATACTCATGAAAACAAGGTCATGAGAAAACTAATAAGGTGAGTGTATAGGATATATGTGAAACACACTTATCATGAAAATGGACAATCAAGCTCAATATTGAAATTCCTTTAAAACATTTACACATGATAAATTAAATTACTTTTACCAAAAGAAATTTCCAAAAACATGAAACCTATCTAAGATGTGAAATCACCTATTGAAATCATCTTAAAAACATGATATTCATCATAAATGTGAAATTACCTAAAAACATGAAAATCATCAAAACAAGATTTAAACTTCAAGGCATATGTATGTCATGTACAAACTAAAGTATACATACATATCCTAAACACAATGAGTCCACAAAAGTATGTGCATGAAGGCACGTGGCTCAAGGATGTATATGTATACTCAATAGTTTGGACAAGATAGACATATACATGAAGTTAAAACAAAATATGATGAATACAAGTCAAATGCAAGAATCATCAAAACTAGACTATACTAGTACATCAAGTGAATACAAATGAGCGTTTAAGCACAATCATATATAAAGGTCTATTTGTAGCTCACTAGTTGTACAAGTATAAATCCTAGTCTTAATGAAAACTATCATTCAAGCAAGTAGTCAAAACATGAAGCATAAAACGGGTCAACAATCAACATAATCATGATAATTAAAAACATGAATTATTAAAACAAAAAATCATAGTCAACCATATGATTAGCATGACAAAGACATGTGCATTAGAACTATAATCAACATGATATCTAAACATAAAGAGAACACAAAATAAGGGTCCATACTAAATATGGGTGATCTCATAAGCTAAACATGCATGTCAAGGGTCTAACAAACATGGCATATATCATACTAAAACATGAGTCATCAAAACAAATCATCATATAATCATAAACATCCAAATGGTCATAATGCAAATGTATGTGCATTAGATCTAGGGCATACATGTTAGTTCTAAACAAGGTGAGAACACTAAATATAGATCCATATGAAATATGGGTGCTCAAGTAACTAAACATGTATAACACTAATCTAACTAACATTGCATAAGCATAATGAACAATGAAACAAAACATGCTATGAATAGATGAACATGGAAAGTATGCAAATAAAAATGGGAGTTAGACAATGATACCAAAACCGATGAAGGTGCATCTCTAGTTCTCCAAAACATGGTGGTCCTCTCCACCTAATTTCCTTGAGAGTGAAGCATCCAAATGGTTCTCCTTTTAGCTTAGAATGCATCCACCTCAAGGCACCAATACCCTCACGTGACGCGAGAGCTCCCACCTACATCAAAAGTCAAAGAGGTGGATCTTGGTACCCATTTCTTTGTGGGTCCACGGGGGTTAGTATCTTTTCTAACCCAAACATAATTAGTTGCTAAATTTTCATGATAAATGCGATCATAACAAATCCAGCAAGGTGGCCTTTTCGACCACAATGTGTACATGTGTACACGTGAGCATACATATGATGGTGGTGATCATGAAAAGCATGTGTATGCCTAGATGGGTGTGCATGCAAGGTTGGAACTTATTTCTTGCGAACCAAGGTTTCCAATCGTGTGTGATTCATGGCACAATGGCTCAAAGTGGAGCCCAAACTATCAACACTTTTCTTCAAAACAAGTATATCATTTTCAATGTTAGAAGATAAAGTGGAGCATGCAATATAAGTGCTAGGGATAGAAGCAATGCTAGCATGGCAAACATGCATATCAATATCATTTTGCAAAGATTCATTTTTAGACAAAACCAAATTCAATTCTTTAGTAATAGAATCAATTTTATTTTTCAAAGTAAGGTTTTCTTTGAAAACACAATCCAATCTTGAGGATAAAATTTCATTGTGCTCTAAAATATCATCACAATCATTTTTGCCTTTTAAAACTTCAATTTCTTTTAAAGCAATGTCTAGTTGAGATCTTAGTGAGTCACATTCACTAGTAATCTCTTCCTTCTCTTGCAAAACGGTTTCAAAAGTAGAGCATAAATCCTTCATTTCTTTTTGTAAATCAAAATGTTTTTCTTTCAAAGAGTTATGTTTTTCCAAGAATTTTTCAAGCTTAGAAGCAAGTTCAACATTTAAATTTTGAACCTCAAGACATCCATGGCAATAAGAGCTAGAGCTATCATGCATTTGAGAGTCCGATTGTACCTTATGGGAGTCATTCCCATATGCCATGAAACAAGGCTCTTCGGATACATCTCTCCTAGATCTCCTCATATTGTTGATGATCCTTGGAAGCTCCGGAGATGTCAAGACGCTCCAAACTGCAAAAGCCGAGTTAAAACTATCAAAAACAAGTAAGAGATTATTATCAAAAGATGCTCTAAGTGTTTGAAGTGCAAGTGCATTGGCCTTCTTATGCTTACTAGTATTTGGGAGGGCTTCTATGGTGATGGCTTGATAAACTAGATGACCTAGTGTTTTTAAATATCTAGTCATGTTAACTTTCCAAGCATCAAGTCTAAAATGGTCAAACATAGGAGGGCTAGCCATGAGTGCAAACTAGTATGAGTGAAAATGAAAATGTAAGTGAAGATTAGCAAACCAAGATCACTCCTAGGTGGTTAAACCTAAATATCAGGAGCACTAACTCTGATACCAATTGAAAAATCACCTAGAGGGGGGTGAATAGGTGACAATGCTAATCTATGAACTAAATGCGGAATTTAATAATTAATGCAAATTACACTCAAGTGTGATCAACAAATGATTCACACACAACCAAGCCAAGCAAATATGAATGCACAATATGAATAAGACAAGGCACAAAGTAAAGAGAGAGATAGAGAGAGCCAATGGATCAAGCGCAAACAACAAGATATGTTATCGAGGTTCGAGCACTCAGCTCTACATCCCCGCCTTCGACACACGAAGGATTTCCACTAGCTCGTCCACTTAGGACCCTTTACAAGGAGTACCCAACTCCTCTCTTTACAACCTCCTCCCTGAGGCACAAATCAACAATCACAACCTCCTCCTTGAGGCAAATTCCAAACCAATACAACAAACTCCCAATCACCAACCAATACAAGGATCACCTCTCAACTAGAGGGATACAACTCAAAGCACAAAGCTAAGAAAAGATTGGGTTACAACTTGGTGGTCACAACAACAACCACAAACAACTTCTTCTTCCACACAAATAACCTATAGATATAGATAGTAGATTTTTAGCTCAAGTGTGGAGAAACCAAGGGATATGAAACCAGCAACTCAAAGAAAAACCTTTGGGAAACAAATGAAATCAAGATATAGAAGTTCAAACAAAAGCTTTTCCCAAAATCCCTTTTCTTTGGTTTTTCAAACCCTAATCAAAAACACAAAAGATTGTTCACTTTGAATCCAAAAACCTATTTTTCTTCTTGCATCAAAAACACCAGAGAGATAGAAAATTTTAGCCCAAAATTCTTAGAGAAAAACTCTCTCAAATGGGGTATTTATAGGCAATTTAGAAAACTAGCCGTTTACAGAATATTTGCCAGAAATAGCCTTCCGGTCGACCGGCCCGGTCGACCGCCCAACGGTCAAATTCTGAACCGTTGTGGCTACCGGTCGACCGCCTCGGTCGACCGAGAATTCCTGAGAGCCAACGGTTCTCCGTCGGTCGACCGCTTCGGTCGACCGGATACAGAGTCAGCCAGCATGCACGTATCCGTGCACGTCGGTCGACCGGAACGGTCGACTGGCTTCTTTGGTGCGGTCGACCGTACCAGTCGACCGGCCAAGCCTGGCAGACAAAAATCAGGTCTGAAATCTGGGGAAAAAATATTATAATAAATCTCACAAAATCTTTAAAATTCCACAAAAATAGTTTTATCATTTTATATTGAAATACAAACTTGTGTTAAAAATCCTAACACAAATTTCAAACATATTTGACTATTTTTGTGTCATAGAAATTTTGCCAAAACCAAAACCGTATTTTCTAAAACCTTGTATTTTGAATAGAAAATACACATTGTCTAAAACTCATCCATGATACAAAAATATGATATTTAAACACTTTGAAGCATATTGTATATGAATAGAAATTTAATATACAAGAAACATATATATATCATGATTTTTGTCATTAAGTCCAAAAATATGTTTTGTTGTAAATACCAAAACATAAAACACATGGAATAGATTATCAAACAAAGTTTGTCTAAACAATTGAAGCATGCATGTACATAGAACAAATCTAATATACATAAACCATGTAAACTTGTTTTGATAAAAAATCTATTCATGCAAACCAAAATCGGTTAAACCTAAAACCGAAAAACCAAAAATCAATATTCAAAACATGAAACGTGTGTGTTGTGAACTTGAGCATTATCATACTATTCTAATCTTTACAATTAGGTTCTAAACACAAACTAAACGAGGGATACCTAAGTCTTCTTGTAGAGCGCCGTCTCCAAGTTGACTCGGTCCAAACCGTGATTCACCAAGCAAGTGCTGTATATGATCTTTGACGCTTGGGCTCTTGAATCAACATGTGCAAGCTTCCAAATCATCTTGTTGAAGCTAAACACCAACTAATATCTTGGTTAATGGTCTGAAACTAAAATCACAAGATAATTAGTATACATAACTACATGAGTTAATCATCATCAAAACTAGAGTGAAAGGCCTTTGGGCCAACAAGATCTTGATCACATATCTAAGATTAATTAAACACAAGACCATTAGTACAATAACTACATGAGTTAATCATCATCAAAATTAGAGTGATGGGCTTTTGGGCCAACACAACGGTCATATTTCTGACCGTTGTGCCTCCGGTCGACCGCCCGGTTGATCGGGTCAAGCCATCGGTTGACCGCCCCGTCGACCGGCTAGCACCCGAGAGTGGGGTGCTTTTAGTCAGTCGATCGTGTTGACCCAGAGGCCCTTCACTCTAGTTTTGATGATAATTAACTCATGTAGTTATAGTTTACTAATAATCTTGTGATATTTAGTTTCAGATATTTGATCAAGATATTAGTAGATGATTAGCTTCAACAAAGGTGTTTTGGAGCTTTCACATGGTGATTCAAGAGCTTATGCATCAAGACCACATCAAGTACTCAAGAGGAGTCTAGCTCATTGGATCATGTTTTGGACCAAGTCAAGAAGGAGAAGAAGATTTTCAAGTGAAGACCTTCAAGAGAAGACTTGTGTCTAGGTTTATTTTTAGTAAGACTTTGATTTTAGATAAAATGTAAAGGATAGATTAGTTGGTGGATTAGCACTCGTTGGAGTCAAGCTCGGTGGCTCACGTTTGGATCAAGTCGACTTGGAACGGACTTCTACAAGAAGACATCCGTTTGTTTAGTTGAGATTTTATTTAGATCATTATAAAGATTAGATAGTGTTGATATGCTCAAGTTCACAATACACACACACACTTGTTTTAAGTTTATTAGTTTTTGGTTTTCAGTTTAACCAATATTTGATTTCATATCAAAACATAGATATAATATCTTACATGTATATTAGATTCTATCCATATACAATATGCTTCAAAGTTATTTAAATATCATGTTTTTGTATTTGCATGAGTTTTGGAGAAAATGGATTTCCATTTTAAAAATCCAAGTTTTGGAAAATACGGATTTTGGTTAAAGGCAAATTTTCAATCTCACAAAAATGTTCAAATTATTTGAAATATGTATTGAATTTTTGTCACACATATTTGTATTTCAAAGATCTAATAAGAACTGATTTTGTGAAATTTATGTGATTTTATAGGATTTAATAGAAGATAAAAACCCGAGTTTTTAATTTATGTGATTTCCATTTTAAAAATCTGACCTGGCTGTCTGTCGGTCGACCGGTCTGGTCGACTAACGTGCACAGACGTGCATACAACCATGGGTTGGTGTGTCGGTCAACTGGCAGAGAGCTCTGCTCTCTGAAAATGGCCCTCTTCGACCGGCCGGTCGACCTGCAGAGAGCTGCTGCTCTTGTATCCAGTCCCAATCGACCGGGCGGTCGACCGGAGGCACAATGGTCAGAAATCTGACCATTGGGCCGGTCGACCAGGCGGTCGACCAAAAGGACAAAACTGCCCTTTCTTGCTGCTAATGGGCAAAATTCATTTGGGGTTATAAATACCCCATTCTTTGGCTGTTTTAAACAATAATTTCAAGAGAAAAAATCTTCATCTTCTTAAGTGTTTTAGTTACAAGTTTCAAAAGAGTTTTTGGGTTTAAAAGATAATTCTTTATTTGTTTTTAAAGTGTTAGAATTTCAAAGAAAATAGAATCTTTTGGGAATTGGTTTTTGATCTAAATTTCTATATCTATTTGGAGATTTTCCCAAGTGATTTTCTTTGTTAAAAACACTTTATTTTCTCACACTTGAGCTTATCTATCTATCCTATCTATTAGGATCTATTTTGTGAGAAAAACTGGTTTGTGGTTGAGAGAGACCACCAAGTGTTGTAACCCTCCTTACTTTGTGACATCCCTCTAATGAGAGGTGATTGTGTTGATATTCCTCTAGTGAGAGGTGATTGTGGAGGTTGTGTTGGAATCTCTCAAGTGTGAGATGATTGTTGTTGGTGTTGGCTTTGAGCCTAATCCCTCTAGTGAGAGGTTGATTGTTGTTTGGCTAAGTGCCTATCCCTCTAAGTGTAGAGGTGATTTGAGTTGTGCCTTGCCTCTAGTGAGAGTTTATATTTGTTGAGATATGGGTTGTATACTCCCAAATTGTATTTACCCAAATCCTCAGTGGAGGTTCCCTGTGTGGGAAGTCTTGTGTAGACGAGTTAGTGAAAATCCTTCTGTGTGAAGGCGGGGACGTAGAGCTTTGTGCTCCAACCTCGAAACATATCTTGGTGTTTGCGTTTGATCCAATTTCTCTAACTCTCTCTTATATTGTGCCTTGCATCAATTTATATTGTTCATTCATATTTATATGCTTGGTATTTATTGTGTGTGCCCATACTTGTGTTCAACCAAGAGAGCTTTACATAGCACCTCAACTCTTATTTAGAGAAATTTAGAGGAGGTAGTTCAGAGCCCTTCATCGGGAATTCGACTACACTCTTTGGTTACACTATGTGTGTTGCATTAAGTTTTTAATTCTGCATTATTTGTCATTAGATTAGCCTTACACCTATTCACCCCCCTCTAGCTGTACTTTCAATTGGTATCAGAGTCTACGCTCCTGATATTAGGTTTAACCACCTAGGAGTGTGATCTTGGTTGCTAATCTAGTTTTTGCATTTGCATACATACTTGTTTACACACACTCATGGATTACTTTGCACCTCCCTTTTTTGATGTTTCTGACATCAATATGTGGAAGCTTAGGATGAGTATGTACCTAAAAATCCTAGGATTGCATATTTTCCTTACCGCTACCAAGAAATCCTATCTTGGTAATAGCAAGCACATAGAGGCCAATGCATAAGCCCTAACGGCACTTAGAAGTACATTAAGTAAAGAATATTTTTGTATGGTTCTCATTGTGTTTCTGCCTTTGCAGTATAGAACACGTTGACCTCTCCAAAGCTTCAAACGCCAAACATTGTGGAGAAGGAATCTAGTGAGGATGAATCCGAACAACAATACTACATGGTCCAAGGGAATGACTCCCTTGAGGTAAATTCGGAAACTCATCTAGATGACAGTGCTAGTTCTTCCGGCGATGATTTAGTTGATGTCGATGCTTTAAATGAAGAACTATTCATTGTTTGTGAAAAATTACTAAGAAAATATAAAACTTTGAAAAAGAAAAATTTTAGACTTCACAAAGAAAATAAGGACTTGTGTTCGAAACTTAATTTGGCTTTGCAAGAGAGGGATGAGATTTCAAGTGAACGTGACTCACTAAAATCCTAACTTAACCTTGGCCTAAAAGAAAATGAAAATTTGAAAATAAAAAATTATTGTGACATTGTTCTGAAGAAAAATGAGGTTTTAGCTTCAAAACTTGATTTTATGTTAAAAGAAAATGAATCCTTGAAAAATAAAATTGTTTCTATTTCAAAAGAATTGGATTTGGTTTCAAAGAAAATTTTCTCTTTGAAAAATGATTTAGATTCTCATGTTTGCCATGCTAGTATAGCTTTACCTCCTACTGTATCTATTGCATGCTCCACTTCTTCTTCCATTATTGAAAATGATATAAATGTTTTAAAAAAGAGTGTTGATTATTTGGGCTCCACTTTGAGCCAATGTGCCTTGAACCACACACGTTTGGAATCTATATTTCGAAAGAAACAAGTTCCACCTATGCATGCACACCATACACGACACATGTTCCTCACGTTCATACACACAACACTATGTATGCTCATGTGTACACATGTACACATTGTGGACGTATGGGCCACCTTGCTAAGTTTTGTTATGATAGAGTACATAATATAAATTTAGCAAATAGATTTGTTTGGGTTAGGAAAGGAGCTAACCCCCATAGACCCACAAGTGTATAGGTATCAAAATTCACCTCTATGATATTTGATGTAGGTGTGGGCTCTCACATGACGTGAGAGTGATGGTGCCTTGAGGTGGATGCGTTCCGAACTTAATGGTGACTATTTTGGATGTATCATTTTCAAGGGGAGTTTGGTGGAAGGACCACCTTGGTTTGGAGACCAAGAGATTTATCCTCATAGTTTTAGTAACGATCTCTAACTCCTATTTATATTTACATGCTTTCATATGATTAATTTTTAGCATGTCATGTTTTTATGATTAGTATGTTAAATGCCATGATATTTAGACCTATGACATACATGCATAGTATTTGAGATACACCCATGTTTATATGGACCCATATTTCATTTTCTCTCTATAGTTTAGTTATGTTATATATCATAGTCTAATACATATATATTTACATAATGATCATATTGATATATGTTTTATTTTATGCTTCAATGTTTTGATTACATGTTTAGATGTAAACTTCATTAACACTTGCGTATATACTTGTACAACTAATGAGCCACAAATTGATTATTATATGTTTGTACTTGAATGTTCATTTGTCCCCATTAGATGTACTAGTATAGCCTAGTTTTGATGATTCATACATTTTGACTTGTATTCTCTATTTTGTACATGTTTTCATTGATAATATGTTTTACCTTCGTGTATATGTTAATTTTTTTCAAAACTATTGGATATACATATACATCCTTGAGCCACTTGCCTTCATGCATATACTTTTGTAGACTCGTTCATATTTGGATATATATGTATACCTTTAGATTTAGACAAAACATACATATGCCTTGAAGTTTGAATTTTTTTCTAAAAATTAAATTTTAATTATTTTCGTGTTTTCGTTTATAAAAGAATGTCACATTGAGCCTTATTGCCTATTTTCATGATTATGTTTTTCACATAACTCTTATACACTCACTTTACTTAATATTTTCTCATAACTTTGTACATTCTATTTTTGTTGTTTACTCATGATTTGTTTTCATGAGATTATATATGCTATATAGACTTTGAGTGTTGATTATGTGATTTTCATGTTTTCATGAATATGTTATTGTTTTATTCCTTACTTGAAGGATTTCGTACGAGTTTTCAAGTTTATCATAAAACTAGTTACGTTATTCTACTTTTGGAAGAGTTTTCAATTATGCTAAACTATTTTCAAACCTATTTTTGAAAACCCCTATCTTTCAAGGGTGGTTGGATGGGCGACCATGCCTTGTATGCTCATATTGAAAATCAATTTAAACATGTACATGAATAGGGAGGTCTTTATGAGTTATACACTTGATTCTCATTGTGTTTTCAATTGGTATCACAATTGATATTTATTTTTATATACTCATATTTGTTTTTATATATGTATGCTTCAACTTCAAATAGTATCAATTTCGATTGGTATTTAACTTTTCATACATACATACATACATACATATATATATATATATATATATATATATATGTGTGTGTGTGTGTGTGTGTGTGTGTGTGTGTGTGTGTGTGTGTGTGTGTGTTTTGATTGTGTTTACTATATCTCTATACCCTTAAGCACAAGTTTTGTTATGTTAAGCTTGATTTAGTCCTTAATGACGATTATTTTTCAATTGGTATCTTATACAAGCTTATGCATTATTTTCATTAGTATTTCATAAAGGGGGAGAAAATTCATGTTTTACCTTTCAATCGGTTTTGTTTACAATTGGTATCTTACTCCCACTCTTTATATTGAAAAATGATATCTTAGTTTTCATTTGGTTTCCTATGCTCCTAATGAAAAATATTTTCAATTGGTATATGTTTCATTTTCAATATTGGTATCAAGAATATTAAATCGATATTATTCTCTATTTGGTATCTTTATTGTAAAATGATTTTAGTGTTTAAACAAAAAGGTTAGTTTATGTTTTTTTTAATTGGTATCAAAAGTGTAAAATATTTTCAATTGGTACTAATTTTTACAACTGGTATCTAGATTTCTGATATATTTATATCTTTCAATTGGTATCAAAATTTTTGTTGGTTTCTTCAAAATGTTTTGTTTATTTTCAATTGGTATCATAAATTGGTATCATGATGTTTCGATGTATACCTTCATACTAAATTGATATATTTTTCAATTGATATCATAATGTTTTGATTTGTATTGCTTATATGTAAGGGAAGCTTAACGTCTTCTTTATATATAGATTCATGTTGAGTATATGTCATATTGAAGTGATTGACCTTTCTTTGGTATGTAGTACACGTGTGTAGTAGGAGCTTCACATCTCCTTTTATACATTGTATATTATGCTATATGTGGTTAGGGTTTAGTCATCTCTTTCCATATAAATGCATGTATGCAGGGGGAGTTAACTTCATGTCTCTCCTCTTCATGAATGTATATAGCATATATACCTTTATTGTTTGATTTATGAAAAAAGGGAGAAAAATATTATTTACGCCCTTTATTGTTTATACCCCTTTGTTGATGAATTGACAAAAAAGGGGAGAGATATTTTGGAGTTTGATATATGCATGTTTGTTTAAATTTATTATCTTTTACTATTAGTATTAAGAGCATCTTTTGTTAGTATTAAGAGCTTTTGTTAGTATCAAGAGCAACATTTTTTTTAAGAACATTTTTATTTTAAAATTGGTATCAAGAGCATATTTATTTCATTGGTATCAAATATCATGTTTATGCATATTTATGTTGAGCATTCATTGAATATCTTATTATTTATTGCTATGCATGAGTTAAGGGGGAGCTTCTATGAAACATAACTTTAATCCATATATATATAACTCCATGAGTTTTGTCATCATAAAAAAGGGGGAGATTGTCGGCTCAGAGGCCCTTCACTCTAGTTTTGATGATGATTAACTCATGTAGTTATAGTTTACTAATAATCTTGTGATATTTAGTTTCAGATATTTGATCAAGATATTAGTAGGTGATTAGCTTCAACAAAGGTGTTTTGGAGCTTTCACATGGTGATTCAAGAGCTCGAGCGTCAAGTTCACATCTAGCACTCGGTTGGAGTCAAGCTCAGTGGATCTCGTTTGGATCGAGTCGACTTAGAGACGGAGTTCTACAAGAAGACATCGATTTATTTACTTAAGATTTTGTTTAGATCATTGTAAAGATTATAGTGTTGATATGCTCAAGTTCACAATACACGCACACTTGTTTTAAGTTTATTGGTTTTTGGTTTTCAGTTTAACCAATATTGGATTTCATGTCAAAAATATAGATATAATATCTTTTATGTATATTGGATTCTATCCATATATAATATGCTTCAAAGTTGTTTAAATATCATGTTTTTGTATTTGCATGAGTTTTGGAGAAAACGGTTTTCCATTTCAAAAATCTAAGTTTTGGAAAATACGGATTTTGGTTTAAGAAAAATTTACAATCTCACAAAAATGGTTCAAATTGTTTGAAATATGAGTTAAATTTTTGTCACACACATTTGTATTTCAAAGATCTAATAAGAACTGATTTTTGTGGAATTTATGTGATTTTATGAAATTTAATAGAAGATAAAACCTGAGTTTTTAATCCCCATATTAGTCTGACCTGGTTGTCTGTTGGTCGACCGGATCGGTCGACCGTAGCAGAAGTCAGTCGACCGACGTACACAGACGTGCACACAGCCATGGGCTGGTGGGCCGGTCGACCGTCCAGAGAGCTCTGCTCTCTGGAAATGGCTCCGGTCGACCGGCAGAGAGCTGCTGCTCTCTGTATCTAGTCCCGGTCGACCGAGCGGTCGACCGGAAGGGCAAAACTGCCCTTTCCTACTGCCAACGGGAAGAATTCATTTGGGGCTATAAATACCCCATTCCTTGGCTATTTTAAACAACAATTTCAAGAGCAAAAATCTTCATCTTCTTAAGTGTTTTAGTTACAAGTTTTAAAAGAATTTTTGGTTTAAATGATCATTCTTTATTTGTTTTTAAAGTGTTGGAATTTCAAAGAAAAGAGAGTCTTTGGGAATTGATTTTTGATCTAAATTTCTATATCTATTTGGAGATTTTCCCAAGTGATTTTCTTTATTCAAAACACTTTATTTTCTCACACTTGAGCTTAATCTATCTATCCTATCTATTAGGATCTATTTTGTGGGAAAAACTGGTTTGTGGTTGAGAGAGACCACTAAGTGTTGTAACCCTCCTTACTTTGTGACATCCCTCTAGTGAGAGGTGATTGTGTTGGTATCCCTCTAGTGAGAGGTGATTGTGGAGATTGTGTTGGAATCCCTCAAGTGTGGGTGATTGTTGTTGGTGTTGGCTTTGAGCCTAATCCCTCTAGTGAGAGGTTGATTGTTGTTTGGCTAAGTGCCTATCCCTCTAAGTGTAGAGGTGATTTGAGTTGTGCCTTGCCTCTAGTAAGAGGTTGTATTTATTGAGAGAGGAGTTGTGTACTCCCAAATTGTATTTACCCAAATCCTCAGTGGAGGTTCCCTGTGTGGGAAGTCTTGTGTGGACGAGTTAGTGGAAATCCTTCTGTGTGAAGGCAGGGACGTAGAGCTTTGTGCTCAAACCTCGAAACATATCTTAGTGTTTGCATTTGATCCACTTTCTCTAACTCTCTATGTCTTATATTGTGCCTTGCATTGATTCATATTGTTCATTTATATTTATATACTTGGTATTTATTGTGTATTCCCATACTTATTTTCAACCAAGAGAGCTTTACATAGCACCTCAACTCTTATTTAGAGTTCAGAGGAGATAGTCCAGAGCCCTTCACCGGGAATTCGGTTACACTCTTTGGTTACACTAAGTATGTTGCATTAAATTTTTAATTCCGCATTATTTGTCATTAGATTAGCCTTACACCTATTCACCCCCCCTCTAAGTGTACTTTCAGATCGCACAGTTGATCGGCCGTTATGACTGGCCTTTGTGCACGTCTCGTGCACATCGGTCAACCGATCTGGTCGACCAACCACTGGTTCGGTCGACCGGTCCGATCGACCGCGAGCTGATCTAGCTGGGGATTATAAGATTGAAAACTTGGGTATTTTAATTCCAATTAAATCTCATAAAATTACATAAATTTCACAAAAATAAGTTCTTATAAGATATTTGAATACCATACATGTGTGATCAAAAATCAACACATATTACAAACTATTTGAACCATTTTTATGATATTGAAATTTGGCCTTTAAATAAAAAATGTATTTTCCAAAACTTAGATTTTGAAATGGAAAACCGTTTTCTCCAAAACTTATATAAGTACAAAAACATGATATTGAAACAAATTTGAAGTATATTGTATATGAATAGAATCCAATATACATATAAGATGTATATCTATTTTTTGATATGAAATCCAAAATAGGTTAAGCCGAAAACCAAACTTTAAACTTGTGTATGTGTGAACTTGAGCATATCAATACTATCTAATCTTTACACAAGATCTAAACATAAAGTAAACTAAGCACAAATCGAGGTCTTCTTGTCTCCAAGCCGACTCGATCCAAACGTGATCCAATGAGCTTGACTCCAATCGAGTGTAGATGCGATCTTGATGCTCGATCCTTGAATCAACATGAGATAGCTCCAAAACACCTTTGTTGAAACTAAACACCTACTAAGATCTTGATCAAAACTTATTAAGCATAAGATCATTAGTAAACTATAACTACATGAGTTAATCATCATCAAAACTAGAGTGATGGGCCTCTGGGCCAACAATCTCCCCCTTTTTGATGATGACAAAACTCATGGAGTTATATATGCATGGATTAAAGTTAAGCTTCATAGAAGCTCCCACTTAACTCATGCATAACAATAAACAAATAGATATTCAATGAAATGCATAAACCAATTAAGACATATATACATAAATATGAAAATAAACATGCATAAACTCACAAATTCTTTTCCCTTTTTGCATAAATAAGGAAATGAAATAAACATGCATATATAAACTCACCAAATACTTCTCCCCCTTTTTGTCAATTCATCAACAAAGGCGTGAAAACAAATCAAGCAATAAAGTTATATATGCGTATACATTCATGAAGAGGAGAGCGTAAAATTAACTCCTCCTACATACATGCATTACATGAAAAGCGATGACTAGACCCTAATCACATAAAGCATAATATCCAATATATAAGTAGAGATGTTAAGCTCCACCTACACACGTGTATTACATAGAGAAGAGAGGTCAGGCTCCTCAATATGAGATACACTCAGTATGAATTTATATATAAGAAGATGTTAAGCTTCCCTTGTATATAAACAATATATATCAAAATATTATGAAACCTTTTTAAAACAAATTTTTGATACCAATTGAAAATATCTTATAAATTTTTGATACCAATAGAAAATGACACATTGTACGATTTTGATACCAATTGAAATATATATTATAAAATTTTGATACCAATTGAAATATATTGTAAATTTTGATACCAATTGAAAGTAAAACTAAATTTTTAGGTAAACACAACTCATTTTGTAATAAGGATACAAAATTGAGAATTATACCAATTTAAGATTATTGATACCAATATTGAAAATGTTAAAATATACCAAAACAAAGTATTTTTCATTATAAAGAGTGGGAGTAAGAACCAATTGAAAATAAAACCAATTGAAAGATAAAACACGAATATTTCTTCCCCTTTATGAAATACTAATAAAAATAATGCATAAGCTTGTATAAGATACCGATTGAAAAATAATTGACATTAAGGAGTAAATCAAGGTTAGCATAAACATAATTTGTGCTTTAAGATGTAAAGATATTGTAAGCACAATCAAATCATATATATATGTATGAAAATATAAATACCAATCAAAATTGATACTATTTAAAGTTTGAAGCGTACATATATAGAAAATACAAATATGAGTATACAAACATAAAAATATCAATTGTGATACCAATTGAAAATATAATAAGGATCAAGTGTATAACTTATACCTACCACCCTATTCATGCACATGTTTAAATAGGTTTTCAATTTTGAGCATACAAGGCATGGTCGCCCAACAATCCGCCCTTTAAGGGTAGAAGTTTTCAAAAATATGATTTAAAAATAGTTATAAATTGAAAACACTACCAAATGAAGAATAAATAACTAGTTTAAAGTAATTTTTTTTGAAAAACTAGTTAAGGATCTTCAAAACATGAAACCAAATCATCAAAAACTAAAATATATTTCATGGTATATGTATGTTTTGTTAAAACTAAAAGTGTACATACATATCCCATATACAAATGAGTCCATAAAAGAATTTCGCATAACAAGCAAGTGACTCAAAGGTATACATGTATATTTAAAGTTTTTGACAAAATTAACATATACATGAATCTAAACACATTATCATGAAAAACATGTACAAAATGGGAAATACAAGTTGAAATGCAAGAATCATCAAAATTAGGCTATACTAGTACATCTAATGAGTACAAATGAGAAACATAGCACAAACATATAATAATCAAATGTGACTCACTAGTTGTACAAGTATATACACAAGTTTTAATGAAAACTACATCTAAACATGTAATCAAAATCATGAAGTGCAAAATCATAAACAAAGACCAATATGATCATTATGTAAATGCACATGTCTTAGAACTAGCATATTCATAGTAGTTAAAAAATAGTGAGAACACAAAAGTAAATGGTCCATATAAACATGAGTGTTTCTCAAATACTACATATGTATATCACAAGTCTAATTATCATGGCATTTAACATAATAGTCATGAAAAACTAAAACATACTAAAAATATAATCATGAAAAACTAAAACATGCTAAAAATCAATAATAAAAGCATGTAAACTAGATGGGAGTTAGAGATAGTTACCAAAACCATTAGGGCAAATCTCTAGATCTCCAAACCAGGTGGTCCTCTCACCAACTTGAAAGTGATGCATCCAAAAGTGTCACCATATGGCTAGGAACGCATCGACCATCAAGGCACCAATACTCTCACGTCAAGCGAGAGCTCACACCTACATCAAATATAATAGGGGTAGATTTTGGCACCGATACCTTATTGGGTCCATGGGGGTTAGCACCTTTCCTAACCCAAATAAATTTATTTGCAAAATTTGAATTATGTATTCTATCATAACAAAATTTTATAAGGTGGACCTTACGTTCACAATGTGTACAAGTGTACACATGAGTATACAAAGTGTCATGTGTGAGCATGATGAGCATGTGTATGCCGTGGTCTGTGTGCATGCATATGAGGAGCATGTTTCTTCCGAAACATAGATTCTAATCGTGTGTGGTTCATGGCACAATGGCTCAAAGTGGGGCCTAAAACAATCAACACTTTTCTTCAATACACAAATATCATTTTTAATACTTGAAGACAAAGTGGAGCACGCAATACTAGATGATGAAGTTATAGTAACATGGCAAACATGTGAAGATAAATCATTTTTCAAAGACTTATTTTCATTTGAAACTAAATCCAAATTCTTTGAAATTAAAGCAATTTTATTTTTCAAAGTTTCATTCTCTTTTAAAATAAAATCAAGTTTTGAAGATAGAGTCTCATTTTTCTTCAAAACAATGTCACAATCATTTTTATTTTTCAAAATTTTGTTTTCATTTAGAGCAAGGTCAAGTTGGATTTCAATGAGTCCCTTTCAATTGAAATCTCATCCCTTTCTTGCAAAACAATATCAAGTTTAGAAGACAATTTCTTATTTTCTTCTTTTATTTTAAAAGTTTTATTTTTCAAAACTTGATATTTTTCTAATAGATTTTCACAAACAATAAATAGTTCTTCATTTAATGCATCTGCATCCATGTAATCATCACAAGAAGAACTAGCATTATCATCTAGTTGAGTGTCCGAGTTTATCTCAAAGGAGTCATTTTCTTGGACCATGTAGCAATCTTGTTCGGATTCTTCTCCACTAGATTCCTCCTCCACATATTTCGTCGTTTGTAGCATGGGAGAGGTCAATGTGTTCCACACTGCAAAAGCGGAATCACAATGAGAAATCATCATAAGATATTCTTTGCTTAATGTTTGTCTAAGTACATCTAGGGCTTGTGCATTGCCTCTATATGCTTGTTATTATCAAGATAAGATTTCTTGATAGTAGCAAGGTAAACATGCAAATCTAAGTCTTTTAAATAAGCACTCATCCTAAGCTTTCATATTTCGATATTAGAAACATCAAAGATGGGAGGGGCAAGGTAATCAATGAGTGTGTGAAAACAAATATGTGTGCAAATGCAAATACTAGATTAGTTAACCAAGATCTCACTCCTAGATGGATAAACCTAATATCATGAGCGTAGGGTCTGATATCAATTTAAAATACACCTAAAGAGGGGCTGAATAGATGTATGGCTAATCTAATCACAAATGATGTGGAATTAAAAACTAATTGCAATACACTAAGTGTAACCAAAGAGTTTAGCCGAATTCCCCGTGATGGGCTCTGAACTATCTACTCTAAATTCCTCTAAATAAGAGTTGAGGTGCTATATGAAACACTTTTGGTTCAACACTAGTATGGGCACAAACAATCAATACCAAGCATATATGTATGATATGAACAATATGAAATAATGCAAGGTATAAAAGAGAGAGAGTTTAGAGATAGTGGATCAATCGCAAATTCCGAGATATATTTCGAGGTTCGAGCCATTGCTCTATGTCCCTGCCTTCACAGAGAAGGATTTTCACTATACGTCCACACAGGACTTCCCACACAGGGAACCTCCACTGAGAATTTGGCAAATACAAACTAGGAGTATACAACTCCTCTCTCCAACAAACACAACCTCTACACAAGAGGCAAGGCACAACAACAATCACCTCTCACTAGAGGGATAAGGTGATTGTACTCCAAAATTGCATTTTTATCATCACTTTTACACATATATCCTTGATCATTCCTTTCTTAATTAATGCTATTAAACCCTTTTTTTATTATGGTGTATAGTTACTTAAATATGAGGATAAAGATACAAGAAGCTTCAATTTATCCCTAATCCTATCTAAAGTTGGATTTTAAATTTAATTGAATCCAAAGGAGGAAAGGATTAATCTTCATCTCCTATTCAAGTTCAAATTCAAAAGATAAAGTCCTAAAAGATGAATGGGATAAAGCTAATTCTACAAGGAATAAGGAGGATAATTCAAATTAAATGGAGTTCAAAATCAATTCAGACTCGGATTCTGATTGTACACCTTTTAGTATTAAAATTATAACTTTTGATACAGATATTCAAATCCGATGATTCAAGATGCTACAGAAAGAAGACGTGAAGGACTACAATACTTCTGTTTATCACTCTGTAAAATTCAGCAGCCTGATGAGTCATATTCAGCAAACAACACGCCAACTTGCTGCAGGACAAAATTCCTTATTGAATTATGAAACCTTCTAATTTGTATCCTATTGTGATTAGATATGAGGCCTATTTAAAGAGCTGAAATCTCTCATTAGGAGTCATCTCCACATCAGAGATCATAGCTTAGGATTTTTCTTTTAGTCTCTTCTCCAAATTTCTTTTGTAATTTTTATTTCTAGTTCTACTTCTAATTCAAGATTTGTGAGAAGGAGAAGCCATTGTAAATTGAGGTGACAGATCAATACAAGGTGCTTTCTTTCTTTTCATATCTCTTTTGCTATTTACTTTATTTTTATTTTTCTTATTTTTCTTATTTCTTGCTTTCTTTTACTTATCATGTTCAATATGAGTAGCTAGATTTTTCTTATGGCTTGCTAAGACGTCACCACCATCACATCTAATGTCTAGTAGATAACCAGATTAGATCATATACATGCCTACTCCAATTTTTATTCTTGAAGACTCATTAGGATAAGCAACTAGTTTAAACACCTTTTTATTGTTCTTCTTAATCTATACTTGATAAATATCTTGATATTTTAATGTTCAACTTTAATAAGTGTTAGGGTTAAAGATTTGCTTGTACTTTCTAATGATCTTTCTTACTTTATACTTGACCGACAATCTTGATATTGTAATGTTACATCTTGGTTGGTGCTATTTCAACCCGTATCCTAGTTTTCCTCCTATGTATCTTACTTGATTTTGTGGTAGAATATCATGTTTAGGATTTAAAGTAAAGTAATTATCTATCTAGCATTAGCATGTATGGTGGTTGATTATTAGTAAGCTATGAACCTTTCTTTTAGTTTAATCCTTTATCTATATGCAATCCATCTTTTCTCTTTCTAAGTTCTAACAACAGAGAAGATAAAAAGAAGACAATATTACCGAAAAGCTTCTATCGCATCTCTCCCTGAGGTTCGACCTGTTTAGCTCTTGCTACAACGGTTAAATTGCAAAGATTCAGAGTTAAAACTAATCACATACACTCTTCATATCTCTGTACTCTGTTTTGTGCAATCATAAGGCACTAAGCCAAATAATAACAATCACCTCTACACTTAGAAGGATAGACACAAAGCCAAAACTCTAACCATCACCTCTACACTTAGAGGGATAGGCACCAAGCTAAAACTCTAACCTCAATCACCTCTACTCTTAGAGGGATACCAACAAACTCAAACTCCTCCACAATCACCTCTACACAACAAAGATACCCCTAAACTCAAAGCAAAGAGATTACAACACTTGGTAGTCTCAATAAACCACAAACCAATTTTTCTCACAAAACAAGATCCTATAGATAGGATAGATATGATAGCTCAAGTGTGAGAAAACAAAGAGTTTGGAAATCAAAATCACTAAGAAAAACTCTTAGAAAAAACTCTAGATAGAAATATAAATGAAGATCAAAATCAATTCCCAAAGACTCTCTTTTTCTTTGATTTTTTCAGCCCTTTAAAACAAATAAAGATAAAATCTTTTAACCCAAAAACTCTTAAAACTTCTTGCTAAACCACTGAGAAAGATAAAAAATTTTACTCTTGAAATTCTTGATGAAAATAGCCCAAGGGGTGGGTATTTATAACCCATTCCAAAAACTAGCCGTTGGCAATCTGAAAAAGCCAAATTTGCCCTTTCGGTCGACCGACCAACAGTCATATTTCTGACCGTTGTACCTTTGGTCGACCGGGTCAAGCCATCAGTCGACCGCCCGGTCGACCGGCCAGCACCCGAGAGTGGGGTGCCTTCAGTCAGTCGATCGCGCGGTCGGCCGGCCATTGTGGCTGGCCTTTGTGCACGTCTTGTGCACATCGATCGACCGATCCGGTCGACCGACCACTGGTCCGATCGACCGGTCCGTTCGACTGCCAACTGATCTGGCTGGGGATTATATGATTGAAAACTTAGGTATTTTAATTCCAATTAAATCCCATAAATCACATAAATTTCACAAAAACAAGTTTTTATAAGATATTTGAATACCAATCATGTGTGATAAAAAATCAACACATATTATAAACTATTTGAACCATTTTTGTGATATTAAAATTTGGCCTTTAAACAACAACCCTATTTTCCAAAATTTGGACTTTGAAATGAAAAATCGTTTTCTCCAAAACTTGTATAAGTACAAAAACATGATATTGAAACAAATTTGAACCATACTGTATATGGATAAAATCCAATTTACATATAAGATATATATATGTTTTTGATATGAAATCCAAAAGAGGTTAAACTGAAAACCAAATTTTAAACATGTGTATGTGTGAACTTGAGCATATCAATACTATCTAATCTTTACATAAGATCTAAATATAAACTAAACTAAACATAAATTGAAGTCTTCTTGTCTCCAAATAGACTCGATCCAAACGCGATCCAACGAGCTTGACTCCAACCGAGTGCTAGATGCGATCTTGACGCTCGAGCTCTTGAATCAACATGAGATAGCTCCAAAACATCTTTGTTGAAGTCAAACACCTACTAAGATTTTGATCAAATATCTGAAACTAATTAAGCACAAGATCATCAGTAAACTATAACTACATGAGTTAATCATCATTAAAAGTAGAGTGATGGACCTCTAGGCTAACACTTATCACATCCTTAATGTAGGTTTGCACGAAAAGTTATTATTGAAACAAGACTGACTGGTCGAAATTACTGTGTTGCAAAACTTGTGCATGATAGAGGCGTTTTTGTCTATTTGGAACTATTTATATAAGTGAAGTAGGTCATATAATATGTCATTAGAAATATAATCGAGTCTAGATTCTAGCGAAGGTTTTGTATCTTGTTCTGTTGTCAAAAATAAAAGTTATGATAAAAATACTGTCAGTTGTCCTAACGGACAGAACTATGAAATGTTATTTAAACATTAAGTTTTCATCTAATTAACACTTATAGATTGAACTACATGTAGCATGATATACCATTAGAAAAATAACAGAGTCTATTTTTCTGTGATCCTTACCGTTTTGTAATCGAGCATGTATGATAAGGGTTATCGACAAAATACTACTACGTGTTCAAGTTAAGAATTCTACAAGAGTTCAATTCAGGTAATTGATGTAATTTAAACACATATGCAATGGTAGTAATAAGAGGCTATATGCCTTACAAGCCAAGAATTTTGTGATAATTTGCTTAATTAGTGACTAACGTAAACCTGACTTCTATTAAAGAGAATGTTAGCCAAAAAATCCAATCAAATGATGATATATGAGAATATACCAGCATGTGAAATAATTCGAATATATATAAATTTGATAATATACATAATGAACTTAATTTGGCACATAATGCGGGCTTGAATCTCATGGACAAAAATTTTATATGTGTAGGATTATTACCAAATTATTATGAAACTGAACTCACCAAATTAATCAAATGCAAAGCAACAAAAGTTATCATGGTGATGATCATAAAACAAGTGAATCAATTAAAATTTTGTAGGGAAAACTTTATATGAATTGAATGACTAATTAAGCTTTTCATAACTATTATATCATGTAGAGGGATGGTAGAAAACTTAAGAATTTTAATCCTTGCTAAACTTACAGATCAACAGATAACATAATACTGTATTTTATGGTTGGTGGATGTTCTATCTTCTGTTTTTCTAACAGTTCTTACTCTGTCTTAATTGGATTCTGACAGAGAAGTTACCATTTTATTTTATCAGACCAGTCAATTTTAAGAATGTTGAATTGAAAATCCTGTATTAAGTTGGGTATGAAACTTGATTCTACCATAACTGAATTCTACAAGTATGATGTGTATGATGGCTAATAATCATGAATGTGGGATCACTAGGAGGTGCCTGTTGGCCCAAAGGCCTTCCACCCTAGTTTGATGATGATTAACTCATGTAGTTATGTTTACTAATAATCTTGTGATTTTAGTTTCAGATCATTAAGTAAGATATTAGTTGGTGATTGCTTCAAAAAGAGGAGTTTGGAAGCCTTCACTTGGTGATTCCCGTGCCCGAGCATCAAGATCATACCTTTGCACTCGGTGGATCACGTTTGGGATCGAGTCGGCTTGAAGATTGAAGATCGTCAAGAAGACTTAGGTATCCTATTTTAGTTTAGTGTGTTTAGATCCATTTGTAAAGCTTAGTATAGTTGATATGCTCAAGTGCACAACACACACAAGTTTTATGTTTGGATATTGATTTTTCGGTTTTTAGTTTAACCGATATATGTTTTCATGAATAGTTGATCAAAACAAATTTACATGGTTTATATGTATAATAGATGTATTCTAGTTATACATACATGCTTACATGACTTATACAAGCTTATTTTGACTTTCCTATTCATGTATTCAAAAATCTAAGTTTTAGAAAATACAGTTTTTGGTTTTTGGCAAAATTTCTATAACACAAAAATAGTTCATATTGATTGATATTTGAGCCAAACTTTTTAACACAAGTTTGTATTTCAATAAAAAATGATAAAACTATTTTTGTGAATTTTTAGAGATTTAATGGGAATTTTTAGGATTAAAAATTACATGTTTTTGCTGACCAGAACAGTCTCTGCCAGGCTAGGTCGGTCGACCCCTACGGTCGACCGCACCAAGTAGCCAGTCGACCGTATCAGTCGACCGACGTGCACGGATACGTGCACGCTGGCTGCCACATGGTCCGGTCGACCGCACGGGCGACCGACTGCATGCAGGCAACTCTCTGTTTGTTTCGGTCGACCTGGCGGTCGACCGGTAGCTGGCAACGGTCAAAATGTGACCGTTGGCCAGTCGACCACACGGTCGACCGGTAGGCCATTTTTGGTAGTTTCTACTGCCAACGGCTATATTTTTCTGGGGGCTATAAATACCCCATTAATGGCCAGTTTTCTGTAAGATTTTTTGGTGCGAATTTTTCCTGACTCTCTAGTGTTTTCACAGCAATCAAAAGAAGTTTTTGGGCTTTAAATTGAACAATCTATTTGGTGTTTTTGCTAGGGTTTGGAAAATTAAGAAAGGATTTTTGGGAAAAGAGTTTTGATTCAACTTCTATATCTTGGTTTCAGTTTTTCCCAAGGATTTTCTTTGTGATTTTGATTTCCATTCCATTGGTTTTCTCCACACTTGAGCTACATCTACTTTCTTATTCTATAGGATCTTTGTGTGGGAGAAAGAGATTGTTTGTGGTTGTTGTTTAGACCACCAAGTTGTAAACCCAATCTTTTCTTGGCTTTGTGCCTTTGGGTTATATCCCTCAAGTTGTGAGGTGATCCTTGTGTTAATCCCTCAAGTTGTGAGGTGATTGTTTGTTGGCTTGGAGTTGTGCCTCAAGGAGGAGGTTGTGTTTGTAAGGAGAGGAGTTGGGTACTCCTTGTAATTGTGATTGCCCCAAATCCTCGGTGGAGGTTCCCTTTGTGGGAGTCCTTTGTGGACAAGCTAGTGGACTTAAAATCCTTCTGGGTGAAGGCGGGGATGTAGAGCTGGGTGCTCGAACCTCGAAACATATCTTGTTGTTTGCGCTTGATCCCTTGGCTCTTACTCTCTCTACTTTGTGCCTTGCATCAATTCATATTGTTCATTCATAATTGCTTGGCTTGTTTGAGTGTGCATCTCTTGTTTATTGCAATTAGTTTTTAAATTCCGCATTAAGTTCATTAGATTAGCATAATCACCTATTCACCCCCCTCTAGGTGATTTACAATTGGTATCAGAGCCTACGCTCCTGATATTTAGGTTTAACCACCTAGGAGTGAGATCTTGGTTTGCTAATCTTCATTTGCACATATTTAGTTTGCACTCATGGATAGCCCTCCTATATTTGACTTCTTTAGACTTGATGTTTGGAAGTCCAATATGAGTAGCCATTTGAAAAGCCTAGGACATCTAGTTTATCAAGCCACTACTAATGAATCCTACCCAAATCATAGCAAGCATAAAAAGACAAATGCATTAGCACTTAGAACACTTAGAGCATCTCTTAATGAAGATCTTTTACCGGTGTTTGATCATTATGATTCGGCTTTTGCAGTTTAGAGCATATTGACTTCTCCCGAGCTACCAAGGATCATCAACAAGTTGAGAAGATCTAGGAGAGACATGTCCGACGAGCATTGCCTCATGGTCCAAGGGAAAGACTCCCTTGAGGTACAATCGGATTCTCAATTAGATGATTGCTCTAGTTCCTATTGTGATGGTTGTTTAGAAGCTCAAACCTTAAATATGGAACTTGCCACAAAGCTTGAAAAATTTTTAGAAAAACATAATCTTTTGAAAAAGAATAATCTTGAACTAAAAGAAGAAATGAAGGATTTATGTTCAACTTTTGAATCGGTTTTGCAAGAGAAGGAAGAGATTACTAGTGAACGTGACTCACTAAGATCTCAACTAGACCTTGCCCTAAAAGAGATTGATGTTTTAAAAGGCAAAAATGATTGTGATGATGTTGTGAAAAACAATAAGGTTTTATCTTCAAAATTGGATTTTGTTTTAAAAGATAACATTGTTTTGAAAAATGAAATTGATTTCATTACAAAAGAATTGGATTTAGTTTTAAAGAAAAATGAATCTTTGAAAATTGATATTGATTCTCATGTGTGCCATACTAGTGTAGCTTCTTCTTCTAGCACAACCTTTGCATGCTCCACTTTATCTTCTACTATTGAAAATAATATAAATGTTTTGAAGAAAAGTGTTGATTGTTTGGGCTCCACTTTGAGCCAATGTATTTTGAATCATACACGCTTGGAAACCTTGGTTCACAAGAAACAAGTTCCATCTTTACATGTACACCCATCACGGCATACACATGCTCATCACGGACACAACTATAACATGTATGCTCATGTGTACACTTGTACACATTGTGGACGTAAGGGCCACCTTGCTAAATTTTGCTATGATCGTATACATGTTTCAAATTTAGCAAATAAGTTTGTTTGGGTTAGAGAAGGTACTAACCCCCATGGACCCAAGAAGATATGGGTACCAAAGACCACCCCTCCTATTTTTGATGTAGGTGTGGGATCTCACATGACGTGAGAGTTGTCGTACCTTGGAGTGGATGCGTTCCGTGCTTAAAGAGAACAATTTGGATGCATCACCTTCAAGGGATGTTTGGTGGAGAGACCACCATGTTTTGGAGGCAAGGGAAGTTGCCTTCTAGATTTTGGTAACGATTCCTAACTCCTAATTATTGTTTACATGCTCTTCATATTCATTGTTTTTAGCATGTTTTTATTGTTTGTAGATTATTATGAGAATGCCATGTTTATTAAATCCTTGACATACATGTTTAGCATTTTGAGACACCCATGTTTAATATGGACCAATATTTTTGTGTTCTCACCTTTGTTTAGCTATCATGTACATCATGATTCTAATAGCATGTGGATTTACATAATGATCATGTTTATGATTTTCATGTTGATTTATATCCCGTTTTATGCTTAATGATTTGATTACTTGTTTAGATGTTAGTTTTCATTAAGACTAGAATTTATACTTGTACATGTAGTGGGACACAAATAAATCTATATATTTTTGAGCATGAATGCTTATTTGAACCCGTTAGATGTGCTAGTATAGTCTAGTTTTGATGATCCATGCATTTTAAACTTGTACTCCCATTCTTGAATTTGTTTCATGTTTTTGTGTTTATATTTAACTGTATGTATATGTCCATTTTATCCAAATTATTATTATACATATACATCCTTTTCGAGCCACGTGCCTTCATGCATATATCTTTGTGGACTCGTTGTGTTTGGATATGTATGTATACTTTAGTTTGTATAGGACATACATATACCTTGAAGATTAAATAATTTTGATAATTTTCATTGTTTCAAGGAATTTTGAGCTTAATTGGAAATTTCATAATGCCATGTCACACATTACTTGTACACTCACCATTTTAAAATATTTCTCATGAGTATATTTTCATGAGCATGTATGGACTTTATTGAATATTGAGTGTTTTTAAGTGCTATGTGATTTACATGTGTTTTATGAAAATTATTTTTAGTTTATTCCTTACTTGAAGGATTTCGTACTAGTTTAAAAGATTTTCCATTTAACTAGTTACGGTATTCTTCATTTTTGTAGAGTTTTTCAAACATACTTTAATTTTCAAACCTATTGTTGAAAACCCCTACTTTCGATGGGAGGTTGGATGGGAGACCATGCCATGTATACTGATTGTGATCCAATATTGCATATTTTACCTCATTATTCCCATGCATTTTTGTAATAAATACATGATTTTTACTAATCTTCTCTATATATTTGCAGGTACACACTCTAATGAAGAGAAAGCCAATTAATCACTTTAATTAGCAATAATTAAAGTGATTTATTCAAAGATCAAGATAAACCCAAATCTAATCCAGAATCCAGAGAGATCTGCGTGCCAAATGAAGATTCCAGAAGGTCCACGTGGCCAAACAAACTCGTAACAACCCACAACAGAAATTGGTTGGGCAACTGAATTAGTTGTGCCGCGCCTTGCCGCGCCTATGCGGCGGTTTTGAGTCTGTTGAGATCCGGATTTAGCGCCAACCAACTAGGCTCTGGATCCTTCACCTGGGGCTATAAATATGGGACCTTGGACCTGCGAGCAGAGGAGAACAGCAAGAGGAGGAGATTAGAGATTAGTTGCATGTATTTTCTTAGGTTTTCTTTAGGTTTTAGTTCTCCTTCCTCTTCTTCCCTAGATACTTTGCAAGAGAGAGATTGTAAGAGAGAGAGAGCTTGTACAATCAAGGAGTGACAACTTGAAGCAATGCAAGGATTGATCCATTCTCTTCAACTCTACTTGAGCTTGGTTCTAGTTTAATCGCTTTCTTTACTTGCTTTCTTTTCTTTACTTGCAATTTTACTTCATGCTTTGCTTTTATTTCATGCTTTGCTTTTCTTGTGCAATGGCTTGTAGCTAATTCTTTCTCCATGTACTAGCTAACCACTAGCCTTGCCATCTTCACTAACTCATGGGTGATTGCTTTATTTCATCTTGCAAGTTGGATGGTCTTCTCTTCTCCGATGGGTTAAACCACCCTTCACCTACATGAGAAAGTAATTAGATCAACACGCAAGACGAAACCTACGCCGATGGAGTGACAACATGAGGCACGCGTTCACTATCATGGAGTTTAGTAAGTATTGGTAAGGTAGTAAGGTAAGCTAGTCATGGTTTGATTCTTCAAGTTTTCATTCTTTTTAGTTGTTAGTCCGAATCCAATCTTCTTTCATTTCTTTTCCGACTTTTTCACCATGAACATATCCATCCTTTCTTTAGTTTCTTTTTCATTTGATTCATTATTTTTATTAGCATAGAAGAATTCTCGTTTAACAACTTCACTACGATTCGTAACGCTTCTATCGCTAGCTCTCCCTGAGAATCGACTCTGTATAGCCTTATGCTATAGCGGAGATAGGAAAGGATACATCGATACATTTACATACACCTTTCTCGTCTCAATCATATACCCTTCTTGAATATCTTTTAAACTTGTGCATGAATGGGTGGTAGATAATATGATGTATACACTTGATCATTATTGTTGGTTCAATTGGTATCATTGGACTCTTTCAATTGGTATTCAATTTTGACCTTTCTTGTATACTCATATATGTTTGTATGTATGTATGTTTCAATTCCAAGAATAACAATTTCTATTGGTATCTATTTTTCATACATATATATGTTTGTGTTTATGCTAAGCTTGAGCTTCAATTTTGTTTCAATTGATTACTTTTAAATTGGTATCAAGCCTACACATTGTTTTAGTTGGTATTTCATAAAGGGGGAGAAAATTTGATTTTGTCTTTCAATTGGTATTTGTACTCCCATACTTTATGATTGAAAATTTCAAATTGGTATCATATGTTCAAAATGAAAATTATTTACAATTGGTATCAAAATTTTTATTTAGCCAATTCAAAATTTATTATGTTTCATTTCAATTGGTATCAAGATTTTCATATGTTTTGCTTAAAATTGGTATCAATATTTTTGTTTACTTTCAATTGGTATCAAGATGCTATTCTTTGACATATTTTCAATTGGTACCTTAATTGATTGTCACCCCTAATTGGTTTTGTTTTTGTTTTAGACAAAAAGGGGAAGAAAAATTTATTGATTTAGTTTTGCTTTTACCCTTTATTGATTCTTTGTATTAAAAAGGGTGAGATGATTTTGTTTTGTTTTGATTGTTTACCCCTTTATTGATGATTGACAAAAAGGGGAGAAAGATTTTGAGTTTGATTGAGTTTTATATATGCATGTTTATGTTTTGCATATATTAAGTTTAATTTAGTTTAATTTTAATTGGTATCTAGAGCATGTTTTGTTTTTGAACATTTCATTGGGTATCTAGAGCCTTTTTATTGTTTATCCATATCTATGTATGTATTCATGTTCAATATTCATTGCATATTATTGTTTATTTGTTTATGCATGAGTTAAGGGGGAGCTTCTTTAAAGCTTAACTTTAATCCATGCATATATAACTCCATGAGTTTTGTCATCATCAAAAAGGGGAAGATTGTTGGCCCAAAGGCCTTCCACCCTGGTTTTGATGATGATTAACTCATGTAGTTATGTTTACTAATAATCTTGTGATTTTAGTTTCAGATCATTAAGTAAGATATTAGTTGGTGATTGCTTCAAAAAGAGGAGTTTGGAAGCCTTCACTTGGTGATTCCCGTGCCCGAGCATCAAGATCATACCTTTGCACTCGGTGGATCACGTTTGGGATCGAGTCGGCTTGAAGATTGAAGATCGTCAAGAAGACTTAGGTATCCTAGTTTAGTTTAGTGTGTTTAGATCCATTTGTAAAGCTTAATTTAGTTGATATGCTCAAGTGCACAACACACACAAGTTTTATGTTTGGATATTGGTTTTTCAGTTTTTAGTTTAACCGATATATGTTTTCATGAATAGTTGATCAAAACAAGTTTACATGGTTTATATGTATAATAGATGTATTCTGGTTATACATACATGCTTACATGACTTATACAAACTTATTTTGACTTTCCTATTCATGTATTCAAAAATTCAAGTTTTAGAAAATACAGTTTTTGATTTTTGGCAAAATTTCTATAACACAAAAATAGTTCATATTGATTGATATTTGAGCCAAACTTTTTAACACAAGTTTGTATTTCAATAAAAAATGATAAAACTATTTTTGTGAATTTTTAGAGATTTAATGGGAATTTTTAGGATTAAAAATTACATGTTTTTGCTGACCAGAACAGTCTCTGCCAGGCTAGGTCGGTCGACCCCTACGGTCGACCGCACCAAGTAGCCGGTCGACCGTATCAGTCGACCGACGTACACGGATACGTGCACGCTCGCTGCCACATGGTCCGGTCGACCGCACGGGCGACCGACTGCATGCAGGCAACTCTCTGTTTGTTTCGGTCGACCGGGCGGTCGACCGGTAGCTGGCAACGGTCAAAATGTGACCATTGGCCGGTCGACCGCACGGTCGACCGGTAGGCCATTTTTGGCAGTTTCTGCTGCCAACGGCTATATTTTTCTGGGGGCTATAAATACCCCATTAATGGCCAGTTTTCTATAAGATTTTTTGGTGCGAATTTTTTCTGACTCTCTAGTGTTTTCACAGCAATCAAAAGAAGTTTTTGGTCTTTAAATTGAACAATCTATTTGGTGTTTTTACTAGGGTTTGGAAAATCAAGAAAGGGTTTTTGGGAAAAGAGTTTTGATTCAACTTCTATATCTTGGTTTCAGTTTTTTCCCAAGGATTTTCTTTGTGATTTTGATTTCCATTCCATTGGTTTTCTCCACACTTGAGCTACATCTACTTTCTTATTCTATAGGATCTTTGTGTGGGAGAAAGAGATTGTTTGTGGTTGTTGTTTAGACCACCAAGTTGTAAACCCAATCTTTTCTTGGCTTTGTGCCTTTGGGTTGTATCCCTCAAGTTGTGAGGTTATCCTTGTGTTAATCCCTCAAGTTGTGAGGTGATTGTTTGTTGTCTTGGAGTTGTGCCTCAAGGAGGAGGTTGTGTTTGTAAGGAGAGGAGTTGGGTACTCCTTGTAATTGTGATTGCCCCAAATCCTCGGTGGAGGTTCCCTTTGTGGGAGTCCTTTGTGGACAAGCTAGTGGACTTAAAATCCTTCTGGGTGAAGGCGGGGATGTAGAGCTGGGTGCTCGAACCTCGAAACATATCTTGTTGTTTGCGCTTGATCCCTTGGCTCTTACTCTCACTCTTTACTTTGTGCCTTGCATCAATTCATATTGTTCATTCATAATTGCTTGGCTTGTTTGAGTGTGCATCTCTTGTTTATTGCAATTAGTTTTTAAATTTCGCATTAAGTTCATTAGATTAGCATAATCACCTATTCACCCACCTCTAGGTGATTTACAGTGCCAAGAGTGTATATATATGTATATATGTATAGAATGAAAATTTTCAAACAAAGTAGAAATCAAGGGCGACTAACTTATAATTATATAAATATATCACCAAAGTGATAGATTTATTATCTTCAGTTAATCTAAACTAGATCAACCTGAATCTCTAAAATTGAACCATATGAGGGTACAGATGTAGGGCGATGAATGAGTTGATGTCCGAGTATGAATAGTATGTAGAGAGGATTATGTATTGTAATACAATTAATAATTTATGGACTAATGATATAGCTGATATATATCAATTGTGATTGTTAACTAATGCTATGGATGTGGGTGTGTGTAGAACCTGTATATATACATTTGTGATATATCGTATAATTGTTTGACACGGAGAAGGGTGGCTGGTGTAAAATTTCCTTGAATCAGATGAAAAATTACAGCCGGCTTAATCTTCCGGTTACAAGGGAGGGAGAATATTGAATCTTGAATTCCCCCTTTGTTTAGTGCTGGGTTCTTCGGGTGGCGGTGGAGAGTGAATCTTGTTCTCCGTTGACCAGATGACCGTTCTGGACCGTCGAGGGATCTTCTCCTTGGCAGGTAGAGGGAGTAACTCAGCTCCGTCTACCAAAACTCTAGAAGAGGAGGTAGGCGAAGAGCGGCTAGTACTCAGTAAGCTCGCTGAAGGGTCTTCTCTCTCTCTGTCGATGATCTCTCCTTTTTTTTCGGGAATCTCTCCTTTGCCCGATCGTCCCTCGTCCTCAATAGTGACGGGACTATTTATAGGGTTTTTAGGGGGTGATCGTGCCCCCTAAAAGTGCTCCACGATGAGGGCCAACTTCCCCGCTACATGGGCGGTGGATGGCGCCATAATCGGGGTGGTTACAACCAAGGTGGGGGCACCTTGTTGCTGAGACGCGGGCGTTGAGCCAACGCGCCTTGATGCGGAGACGCGGGTGTTGAGCCAACGCGCCTTGATGCTGAGACGCAGGCGTTGAGCCAACGCGCCTTGATGCTGAGACGCGGGCGTTGAGCCAACGCGCCTTGATGCTGAGACGCAGGCGTTGAGCCAACGCGCCTTGATGCTGAGACGCGGGCGTTGAGCCAACGCGCCTTGATGATGAGACGCGGGTTATCTCTCGCCATCTTGATTGTCACATTTAGCCTTGCGCCTGGATCTTGGATCTCTGTTTCGGTGGCTTGTCTTGGTGATTTTTAGACAGCCTACAGGACCCCCTCCAAAGTTTTCGATATTTCGCAGTTAAATGGGACGGATTTCGAAATACTTTGGATTTTAGCCACGATCGCCTTTATGACTGGACTGTTGATGCTTCGGGTTTGATCTTATCTGGATTTGGTCTTCGTGAGTGTACTGTTGAACTCTTTGAAGCCATCAGAGTTGATCGTGTTGAGTGTCTAGATACACAGTCTAGACCTCCTCGATTGCTTTTAGTCTGTCACGAGTGCGCTTTTGACCAGGGGTGGTTGGTTGTCTGTTTGCGCCAGTGTACTGTTGAACTGATTCGCAGAAGCAGGGACTGAACGCAGGTTCCTTTTTTTTGAAAAGCAGAGACGAGGCTGCTTTAAAGACGCGACTTCTTAGCGAGATGGAAACGCGACTGATATTCCATGAGGTAGACGCGATGTTTAGCCTGCTTGGGAGGACGCGAATTTTGGAGAGACGCGTCTTTTGGATGCAGACGCGATTTTCTGGACACAACGCGACTTTCTGGGTGCATTTATGGTGATGCTGACGGGGCATGTCCATCGGAGAGGCGCGTTCTTTGGGCGCGAATCTGTGCCATGTCATGATTACGCCGCCAGCTGGCCTGGGGAACCGGAGAGGTTTTCTCCGTTAGGCGCGCGGATTTCCCGGTTCATTAAATGAACTGCTCCACGTGTCGAATGATGACTCGCGGCGGGGTCACGACGCATGATCTTCTCTGTTCAGAAATGATCTGGTTACACGCGTCATGTGGCGACTCGCTGCAGCGTCTATCGGGCCAGACGCCGCGTATCTTCGCGAATCTTTGTGCCTATAAAAGGCCACAGTTAGAGAGATTTGTCTCTTCTCCGAACACGCTTACTCAGAGATTTAAGAGAGTTCTTCTTCTCCATTACTGCTCATCTTCTTCATTGACCTTTGATCACCAATGGCACCCAAGGCCAAGCCGACCGCGTCGTCCTCCAAGGCGACCATTGCCGAGGCCCAGAGGGGCAGCTCCTCCTCTGCACAAGACGTCGTTCTCCCAGGTCTCCAAGGTAAAGGCCTTTTAGGCGGAAGTTTCGCCATTAAAGGAAGTTCAAAGAACTTTTAAGAACCCTTAACACGCGAATTTTAAATCGTGTTTGATTCCCAGACGCAGTCTTTGGGTTGATAACCGAGGCGCGGGTTTGGACCCTCGCGCCCTTGAGTCCTGCGCTTCAGATTCTTCACTTAGAATATTTTCTATTTGTGAAGGGTTCAGACGCGGACTTAGTTTACAGAACGCGGATTTGATCCTTGCGTTCTGTTTCATCAGCTGTTGATTTTGATGAATCTGGCACCCGAGTCCAAGCACTTTGACATCTGGGGATGTGAAAGGAAGGGAGTTACCCTCCTTAACTTCTGGCGATTATGGTGGTGGAAGGGTTAAGGTGGATAACTCCTTTCTTTTCGCACCCCAGAAGTGACATCAAGGAGAATGTTGTGGAGACGCCGATCCCATAGGTCTGGACGCGGATTTGATAATTCCTGCGTCCAGTGCCTCTTCTGCGTGGATGCGCAGGTCTGGACGCGGATTTTATAATTCCTGCGTCCAGTGCCTCTTCTGCGTGGATGCGCAGGTCTGGACGCGGATTTGATAATTCCTGCGTCCAGTGCCTCTTCTGCGTTCGGATTATGAACACTTAGCATTTTTTTTTCTTTTTCTTTTGCTTTTGATAGAGTATCTAACTAAGTGTCTTTTTTGTTTTGCAGCGCCACGCCCTGTCGCTTCACTCGCCAAGAAGTGTCACTTTGGTCATGTAGGTGGTGCTGACCGGGATTTGACTTTTGTATTACAAAGGACTGTTCCTGTGACTGCTGACAAGTCACCAGATCGCAGAGAGAGGCTCTTAAATGTTGACATGAGAACTCTTCGGGTGTTTATGACTGATGCAGCATTCGCAACAGATGCTGGCATCAAGCTGGAGAAGCCTGCCTTCTTCTTCGGAGATCGTATCCACGAGGGCGGCCATAGCGTGTATGACGGAACTTACAAATGGCTCCGTCAAATAAAGGGTGGAAGATTCTTTCTTCCGGCCATGGAGAGGATGTTCCCGCTGTCCTACTTCCAGCATATGTCCGTCCCTCGGAAGATGGAATGGGACCTTGCTCAATATGTTCCCGAGATCACTCTCGGTGATTTGGGCTCCCACAAAGTATACCGTCATGATAGCCATGACAGGTCAGTTATCGGCCTTTTCCTTGGGTCGCGCAGGACTGAGGTTCCAGCTGGGGAGATACCACAACTTGGCACTACCTTCCTCAACGCCTTCATGGAGGCGGAGGGTGACTACCCGGTTGGGTTCCGTGCGCCGAGGTGGGTCCGTTCCACGGAGAACTATTGGTGGGGCAGGATGGTCGGCTTTGTCCTTACCGAGCTCGGGGGTCTGCTAAAGCGCGTGGGACTGTACTCGGCAGTCAGGGCCGTGCAGTGGGGGATCCCTCAAAGCTCTCAGAACTTCTTCGGGATTCTAGAGCGTTATAATCCTTCGACAGGGACGTTCTTCACTCCGGTCGGGGAGATGGGCCTTGCTCTGCACGAGCTGCACGAGGTCTCGGGGCTGTCGACAGGGGATATTCCCTATGAGGAATATGTCCCGACCGCTGTGGAGCTTCGCTATGTGAAGGAGGAGTTTCCCCTCATATATGAGACCTACTGGGAAGTGCTATGTCACTTCCATATTTGCGGCCAGATAACCAAATGGCGGTCGCAGGGAGTCAAGCAACTGTCTTGGGCCAGCTACTTGTTCAATAATGTCAACACCAAAGACCATCGGATAACCCGATTGGATCCCAGCTCTGACAGGGAGATTGAAGACAGGATCGACCAGGCTCCTGACAGTTTCTACACCACGGAGTCGAATGAGGACGGTTTTGACCCTGACTTGGTTTTTGAGAGCTTTCACCATCAAGCCCGGACCCCTATCTCCGATCGGGCGCTGTTGGCGGGCTTTCTGATGCTGTGGCTGAAGCGCTGTGTGGTGCCTACGCTGCCGCATGAAGTCATTGTTGCTGACGTGGTGTACCCGGCGGTGCTCCTGGCTCATGGGAACCCCATAGCCCTTCTCCCGGCCGTGGCGGCTGGTATTCAGAGCGGGCTGCGGGCGCTCACTAAGAGTTTCTGCGAGCCACCAAAAACTGCAGACTCCGAGGGAAAGCCGTATGTTGACTCAGAGGGGAGTCCGACGGTGAAGCGTCCCAACCCTCGTGTCGAGCTGCCTTACACGTACCTTATTGCTTGGTACGTGATGCATTGCCCTTCTTTGATGACGGCAGCGCGTTGGAGGGAGGGTTCTGTCCCTTTTGTACAGCGGTTGGAGGGTTCAAAATGGCGTGATCCTTATATGTATTACGTCCGAAAGTGCCTTTCAGACCCTACAAACTACCAGCTCAATCGCTGCCTCCTCCAGATCCCTGATGCATCTTTCGGGGATCTACTTGTTGATTCTGTTGGCCCAGATGACTTCACGAGGTTATCCGCGGGGGCCTTCTGGTGGTTGCTAAATATCCGGCCCGGATATGTGCTTTTCCGGCAAGGGACGTCATGTACCATTGAGCCGTACATGCCGAGTCGCTTCGCTCGACAGTTCGGCTATGATCAGCTCTATGTCGGGAACCCCAATGCTAGACTCGCCTTCGAAGGGAACCTGTTCGAGGGTGCTCGGGCCTGGTACTATAGTGTGGCTGGAGGGACGGGAGTATCTTTCCGTCTACCTCTCGAGGGGCCCAAGTGCCGTACGAGTTTCAGTTTCTGTACTTGGTACTCTCAAGCCATCCAAACGCCAGACTTTTTTCCGGCGTCTTCATGCATTGAGAGCATCAATGCAAGTCTTGAGGCCAGGACTGATTCTAGTAAACCGACGAAACTCGTAGAACAGTACCTGAAGGCCCAAAAGGAGGTCGGGCGAAGATCGAGGAGGGAGCCCCCAGCAGTGAGGGCGGAGCCGCGACCGGCAAGGGCAGAGCCACCAGCGACAAGGGCGGAGCCACCAGCCACGAGGGAGGAGCCGCGGGCAAGGAGGTCTAAGCAGTTGGCGAGCAAGCGTCGTCGACGCTCTGCTTCTATTGCTGAGCCTGCCCCAAAGAAGGCTCGGAGGGACTTAACGGCTGAAGTCTCTCAATCCGGAGACATCTCTGCTGGAGTTGAGGCTCCTCCTGAAGACGTCCCTGTTAGAGTTGAGGAACCGTCGAAAGATGAAGATTTCCCCACCCTAGTCCGTGCTCCTAGGTCACACCGCAAGACCGTGGAGGAGGGGGAGCTTGTTGACGAACTCACCGCTGGTGATGATGATGAGCGGCTTGAGGTCGACATAATGGGTGAAGAGGATGTTGAGATTCCGGGACTCTCAGCTCAGCCCGAGCTTCCTTCTGCTCATGAAGGGAGAGGTGAGGCACGGCAGCCGGGGTCTCCTAGCGTCTTCATTTCTAGTCCTAGGGCAGTTGACCCTAGTCCTACCACTGGGGTGATCGGAGGCAAGGCTCCTATTGCGGAGCTTCCTCACGTTGCGCTGTCGTCTTCTTCATTATCGGGGGAAAGCGCCTTTGAAGACGAGCTCGACTATGGCGATGAACCCGCTCTTCCTGATCAGAGCAAATTCTTCCACATCTCGGAGGAGGAAATATATGGGGGCGAGCCATCGACTGCACCATCGCAGGCGATTATCCCTGCTGAAGGTACTTTTTCCATCTTCCGTCCTAATTTCTCTTTACATATTTGAAGAGGATGTTCTAACATTCTTCTCTTATGTTGCAGGGTCGGCCGAAGATGCTGAGGCTACAACCTCCTCGCATATTGAGGAGATGGTGGTAGAGTTGACCCGGCCCAAGGGGATTGAGGTCTCGGCTGCTGAGATACCCTCAAAGGGGGCAGCTGTTGAAACTGGGGAGCCTTCCACTCTGCCAGAAGAGGAAGCAACCACTGAGGCTGAGGAGGCTCTCACTCTGCCAGGCGAGGAGGTTACTGTTGAAGCCAGGGAGAATTCTACCCCGCAGGATTCGACACCTCTAGACCTCCAACTTGGTAAGGCAGCTCTGACGTTTTAAATGTTTCGCTTTTCCATCATTGTGGCTGACGCTGCGATAACTTGCAGAGAGGACTGAGGGGGCTCAGGTGGAGAGTCCGATGGTTGGTACCCTTCCAGAAGGCCATACAGCTCAAGTCTCGGTGGAGGTTTCTGAGGAGGTCGTGCTTACTACTCCCTCATTGGTCGTGGAGGCTCCTGTAGAGGTAGTACCTCCGGAAGCGTCAGCGGCCGGTCTAGCCCTTGCCGTCTCGACGGCCAGCATGACTCTTGTGCGAGAAGATCCGCCTTATATCCCTATCCTGTGACAGAAAAGGGGTCGGGAAGCTTCCTAGGTGGTGAAGACATGGGGGAACTGGCACGTCAGATGGTGCAGCAATTCTTCGCTTCGATGGGATCATGTATTGATCTCATCTTACGTGGAAACAGCTCGTTCCAATTTGCCCAGACGCTTCTTAAAAATCTGGCCGTGAACGTCGAATTAACCGGAGGCCCTTCACTTGCCAAGGCGTGTCTGCGGGTGGTAGAGCAACTGGGAGACTACCTGCAGGAGCTGGAGTCTTTGGAAGATGCTGGCTCTTTTAGTGAGGCCCAGGCCACCCTGACTAGGCTCCTAGCTGCTCAAGAACGAGAGCGACAGGAAGCGGAGGCACAAATCGCTGCAGAGATCCGCAACCTCGAATATTCCCAGGCTGAATGTCAGAAACTAGCTGGCGATTCAAGGGAATCCGAGCTTGTCATGCAGAGCACAGAGCAAGTCATCATCAGGGCTCGGGACACCATTGCCAAGGCAGAAGTTGTGCTTGCGCTCAATGAGGAAAAGCTTGCTACCATCAAAAAGCAACTAGAGGAGCAACAAGCTGCTAAGACGCGAGCTGAAGAGAGTTTGTCTCTACATTCTTCCAGGGTGGAATCTCTGCGAACGCAACTGGCCGCAAGAAATTTCTTATCCGAAGAGGAGCTGCGGGACCGAGCTATTATGGAAGCTGAAAGGACGCGCCAACACGAGATTCACCGCCTTAGGGAACAAATCCGTACCTTGGCGAACCAGGACATTTAGCCTTCTTTTCTTTTCCCCCTTTTTTGTAAAGAAGAGGACACTCTGTTTAGAGTGTTTGTATCCACTTTTACTGTTTATAATAAAAGTTTGAAAAATTTTGCTCCATCTTCTTTGCTCAGCTGTAGGCGAATCCAACTCCTTGGTAACTGGCTGTGAATATTAAACTTAGGTAAGACTAAGTTCTGTTAATGAAACGCGGCCTTGACTCTGAGTCTTCTTAATGAGACGCGACATTGATCCATAAAGTGAGACGCGGCCGTCAGTCCACAGGAACTTAGATTTACTAAGTCCTTTTGATGAGACGCAGCGTCAATCTCAGATTGATACGCGGTCTTCTTGATGAGACGCAGCATTGATCCATAAAGTGAGACGCGGTCGTCAGTCCATGGAGTGAGACGCAGCGTCAATCACAGAGTGAAACGCGACTCTGAATAACGCGAATCTGTCTTGCTAAGAAAGACGCGGATCGAGTAGACACGGGATACGCAGCCTCGAGCGACTTTCCCATCTGCATTCAATGCAGCATGACTTAAAAGATTTTTAGGAGATCTTTGAACGTCAAGTCTTCACTGTCGATTGGGGTTCCGGATCATCCGTTGCTTCCCAAGGCAGTTATCCACGCGTCGGCCTCTCATTGGATTCAGGCGTTAATGCCCTTGCATGCAGAACCGACGCTGGCGGTTGAAAAACTGGCGCTCTCGTCGGTTTCCAAAGCAGCGTTCCACGCGTCCGTTTTTGATTGGGCTTTGACAGTTGTGCGCGACGGTTCCGATTGATGCCCCATTAATGACAGTTATTAGGGACTGCCTATAAATAGAGTGCACCCTCTCTTTCTTCAACAATCCGAACTTGGACTGTTTTCATTTGTTTTGCTCCGAGAGAAGTCTCGCCTTGAGTTATCTTTCAGAGAACCGTCTTCATGGGTGAAGGTGACCCCGTGGATGAAGATGACCCAGAGCTCTCATGCCTCTGTTTGGTCTCTTCAGAAGGAATCCTCTCTCGAATCATCTTGCGCGCCCGCGTTTGGATGCAGAGAGGCCAACTCTGGACGGAGGTTTCTGCTGGTATGTCACCCCGATGATGTCCATAGCCTGTATTTTGGCATAGCCATCTGAATGAAATCCTGGTGCATTCCTATTCTGGAATTTGTGCTGGTGACTTGAACTTTTCTGAACGCGGGCTCTTGACGCTGGCTTTGCTCATGGCTATTGCCTTGGCGCGTTTCAGACCTGAATCTTGCAACTCCTGTTCACCCAGCAGAGAGATGGCAATTTTCGGCGTTTGAAGTTTTTCGCGTCTAGTACATTAGACGCGGGTGCAAACTGAGGCCGCGTTTGAATCCTGTGCGTGGCACAGTTTTGACTCGCGTCTGTTTCTGCCGACGCGGTGGTTTGACCGTGCGGGTTGTTCCCGCGTCTGAAGTCTTCAATGACTGCCGCGTCTGTCACTTAGTTTTCTTTGTTAAAGTATACTAAGTTTCAGATTTCTAACTCTCTTGTTTATTCTTTGCAAGTAGGCTTGATCGTCCTTTTTCAGGTTCGCTGGGCCCCGGAAAGAATATATCGGCTGGCGAACTTGCTCAATGTTCGTTTGTAAGAGAGTAAATTATGGTCCTCGTCGTTTGTAAGAGAGTAAATTATATCTCTGACGAGGACCCAAATCTCGCCAAGGTCTCTTCAGATCTCCTGCACCACTCTTGCCTGATGGCAAGAGATGGTCAGGGTATGCATGACGGCGATGAGGTTCCGGCGGTTGCGGTGGCGGAGAGGATCCTCTTCCTCTCCCATCCCAGAAGTGACATCAAGGACAGTCCATGTCCTTTGGATGGCCTGCGGGGAAAGATCAACTCTTGAACGAAGGGTTGCAGGCTCTTCTGTTGCCACCGGACCTCAAGAACACCATTGCTCCTGGCTTAGTCAGCTAGGGCGCTTTCGAAGTTGGCGTCGTGCATCAAAGTGCAATCGGTTCCAACAGTCGCCACAATTTGGCACTTCTCCAGACATCATGCACTTGGGATCAGATGCGGCTTCAAGGAGTGAGTACGGCCTCAGAGAGAGAGGGACTTCTTTGTACTCCTTAATTGTAACACTCAATCTTATTGTATAAGAGAGCGTTTTGTATCACTTTCATGTGTTTGGATATGAATAAAAGTGACACTTTTCTTTTTGCCTCTTTCTGTTGTCTTGAATGTTTTGTTTTAGAAGCAAAAGAATGATTTTGGTGGACCCGCCACTTTATAAAAGAAAGTGACAGGGGGAATGCGTACTCCCAGAGAAGGTGAACTTTTGTCAAGTGTCTGGGATTGACTTGATTCAAGGTCAGCTGGGGAATTTGATAAAACATTATCAGCGGTGTAATGTTAACCTAACAATGTCTTTAGGTGGACCTGTTATTCTGTTGAAGAGAATAACAAGTGAAACTAGACCCGCGAGGAATCTAGTAAAGCTTTTACCGTTAGAGGTGTGATATTAACTTAACGGGTTGGAGACCGTCTTGTCAGAAGTGTGGTGTTAACTCGACAAGGATGTGAGTCAGAGGTGTGATATTAACTTAACTCAGAATGTCACTGTCATAGGTGTAATGTTTAACTTAACAGTGAGGTAATGCTAGAGGTGTGATGTTGAACTTAGCATTGGTCATCTCGACTTAGACGAAGAAGTCGAGGAAAGGTCATGGCCATAGGTGTATTGTTGAACTTAGCGATGACTCGGATGCTAGAAGTGTAGTGTTAACTTGGCATCGTCTATTTCAGCTTCGATACGGAAGTCTGAAGAAAGGTGACTATCAGAGGTGTGATATTAACTTGACAGGCACTCGATGTACTGCTTAGAGGTGTAATGTTAACTTAAACAGTAGTTTGTCAGAGGTGTAATGTTAACTTGACAAGAATTGGCTCGTGATAAGAGCAATTTGAGGACCTGTCATTCTATTGATGAGAATTGACAAGTGGAATTTGAAATGCCAGAGGTATAGTGTTAACTTGGCAAATTTGAGAGTTTGTTACTCTATGCAGAGTTAACAAGCAAAGTTTATACTCGACAAAGAGTATTCATTACCAGAGGTATAGTGTTAACGTAGTAATGATTGCATTTTGTGGTCCTACCATTCTATGGACGAGAATTGGTAAGGGATTTTGGAGGAAAGAGTGGACTCGAGTCCACTTAGGATTTTTAGCAAACCCTCAGCTATCAACGGATTTGACATGCCTTTACCAACTACCGTTTGAGTTGGGCTAGCCATGCTATTCCCCTCAGCATGATGAGTTGTCGAAGACTTATGTTGGGCTTAAAGGCCAACATTTTCCCCTATCCTTAGCCGTCGAGGGCGTCAGATGTTTGATCAGAGGTGTACTTTTAACTTGATCGGAGGAAGAGTACTATTAAGGATAGTACTTCTTCAAGAATTTGCCATTGATCGGCATCATGAGTGTATCGCCATTCGAAGTTATGAGGCGATATGATCCATTTGAGCAGACTGACTCTACCACAAACGGTCCTTCCCATTTGGGTTGAAATTTTCCTTTTGTCTTGTGCGTCATGACCATAGGTCTTCGGACGGCTAAGACAAGGTCGCCTTTCTTGAAAGTTCGCATTTTAACTTTCTTGTTGAAGGCTCTGGTGATACGAGCTTGGTAAAGCTCGATTTGTTGTTGGGCCTGCAAACGCTTGTCGTCTAAGGCTTCCAACTCCTGGAGTCGCTGTCGATGCTTCTCCTCAGTTGTCATTTCCGCTGTCAAGGCGACGCGTAGAGAGGGAATTTGAATTTCCAGTGGAAGGACGGCTTCGCATCCGTATACCAAGGAAAATGGCGTGGCTTTAGTTGGGGTTCGCACCGTTGTGCGGTAGGCCCATAAGCATTCACCCAGCTTGTCGTCCCAGTCCCGTTGACTTTTCGAGACAAATTTCTTGAGAAGCTTGCCAATAGTCTTATTGAAGGCTTCTGCAAGACCGTTAGCAGCAGGATAGTATGCCGTTGAGGACACACTCTGGATTCTGAACTTCGCGCAGAATCTCTGGAAAGCCTGGCTGATGAACTGGGGTCCATTGTCATGGATGATACGCCGAGGCACACCGAAGCGGTAAATAACGTGATGTTTCACGAACTTGATCACGTTAGAAGATTTTACCTCTTTCAAAGGGATAGCTTCGGCCCACTTTGAGAAGTAATCGGTTATCGCTAGAATGAACCGATGTCCTTTCGATGATGGTGGGCTGATAGGGCCAACCACGTCCATCCCCCACATTTCAAACGGCCAAGTAGAGGTCGTAGAGTGGAGGTACCCTGGTGCTTGATGGATGAAATCGCCGTGTATTTGGCAGGCGTGACATCTCTTAGCATAAGCGACAGCATCGGCGATCATCTTGGGCCAATAGTAACCCAACCTTTGGAGTCGATGTGCCAATTTCGGGCCAGGTTGATGAGCTCCGCACGTACCATCGTGGGCTTCTTTCAATACTCCTTGGGCTTCTTTTGATGAGAGGCATCGGAGCAGGATCCCGTCATGCGAACGACGATACAATGTTCGCGAAATCGCATTATAGTAGAATTTGGGGGCTTTCCTTCGAATGGCAGCCGCTTCCTTGGTGTCCTCAGGCAGGATGCCGTACAAGACATAGTCGATGTAGGGGAATCGCCAGTCTTTAAGCTCTAGACCGGTTGACACTTCAAGTGTTTCCTTGTCGTGATGGTCTCCCGTTGACCCTGGGCAGTCTCCGAGTGAAATTTTTGGACAGTACAGGTCGTGGCTGTAGACGAATATTTTCTCCATTGCTCCAGCTGGAAGAGCTAGGGAGGCTGCAAGGGATGCGAGTGCATCGGCGTGCGCATTTTGCCTGCGCGGTACATGGTCGATGTAGAAGTTAGCAAACCCTCGGTCATGCGGATAGTTGCGTTGTAATAGGGTACTAAGTCTTCATGTCTGACTTCGTACTCCCCGCGAATTTGGCTGACGATGAGTTTAGAGTCACCGTATGCCTCGAGATTTTTAACGCCAATCTCATCGGCGAGCTGCATCCCGATCAATAGAGCATTGTACTCCGCCACATTGTTGGAACAAGGCTCCGTTAGCGAGACAGCTCGGGGGATCACATAATTTTGTGGGGAGACAAGTACTACTCCTACCCCCGCCACTACGTGTCCCTTTGGGCTTGTCCTTGATGCACCGTCGAAGAAAAGTTGCCATACTTGACTTTCGAACAACGTCTGAGTCAGGCAGACTTCGGCGGCCTCGTCTGGGAGATCCTCATAGAGTTTGGCTGCCCTCAGATCTGGGTGTTCAGCTAAGAAGTCCGCCACCGCTTGTCCCTTAATAGCCTTTTGTGGCAGAAAATGCATCTCATATTGTGATAGCAATATGGCCCATTTTGCCAGCCGGCCATTTAGTGAAGAAGGCTTTGTCATAAGTAACCTCAGAGGGTTGACTTTTGATATGACATTTATAGTCTGGCCTACCAGATAGTGTCGCATTTTCTGAATGGCGAACACTAGTGCCAAACATTCCTTCTCGATCGGGTTGTACCGATGTTCGGCTCCGATCATTGTTCTACTCAGATAGTAGATTGCCTGTTCTCGTCCTTGTTCATCATTCTGAGCTAGTAGAGCTCCAAGGGAATGATCCATTGCTCGGACGTACACCAGGAAAGGCTTTCCGGACACCGGAGCTGCAAGAACTGGTGGTTGGGTGAGGTAGTGTTTGATCTCCTCAAATGCTTTTTGACAAGCGTCGTCCCAAATGAATGAAACACCCTTTTTCATCAGCTTGGCGAAGGGTTGGCATCTCCCGGAAAGGTTTGATATGAACCTGCGGATGTACGCCAATCGTCCTTGTAATCCCCTGAGCTCCTTGAGGCTTCTGGGGGGTTGCATCTCTTGGATAGCGCGGACTTTCTCTGGATCCAAATGGATTCATGTGGAAGTCACAACAAATCCTAGGAATTTGCCACTGGCTACCCCCAGGAAGGATTTGGTGGGGTTCATCTTCAATTGATGAGCCCGCATGATGTCGAAGACCACCTTCAGGTCTGCTATGTGATCACCTTTAGTTCGACTCTTCACCGCGATGTCATCGACATAGCATTCCACCGTTTTCCGCATTTGCTGATGGAAAATGGCGTTCATGGCCCTTTGGTATGTTGCCCCTGCATTTTTCAGTCCGAAGGGCATGACGGTGTAGCAATATACCCCTAGAGGAGTCCTGAAGGAGGTATGCTTTTCGTCATCGGGATACATCTTGATTTGATTGTATCCTGAGAACCCGTCCATAAAGGACATTTGCTCGAATCCACAAGTATTGTCAATCATGACATCTGTGATTGGCAATGGGAATTCGTCTTTGGGGCAGGCCTCGTTTAGGTCACGGAAGTCGATGCAGATCCGGATCTTCCCATTCTTCTTGGCGACGGGGACGATGTTGGCTACCCAGTCGGGATGTTGTTCTTCCCGGATGAAGCCAGAATCGATGAGCTTTCTAACTTCTGATTGAATTGCTTCCATTATTTCGGGACGGAACCGTCGCTGCTGTTGTTTGACAGGTTTTACGTCCGAATTGATGTTGAGGCGGTGCATGGCCACTTGTGGATCAAGCCCTGGCATGTCCTCATAGTTCCAGGCGAAGACATCTATATACTCTTGTACAAGAGATATTAGATCCTTCTTCTCTGGAGGCGACAGGCCGTCACTTATGAAGATGGGCTTGGGGTTGGTCTCATCTCCTAGGTTGATCTGAACAACCTTGTCATCTGTGGGTGGCTCACGCTGTTCAAAGCGGATATCCCAAAGAGCATTCAAATGTTTGATCCAAGGATCTGTATCAGGTTGGATCATTTCTTCATCTTCATCTTCCAGATGGCCTGTTGAAACCATGTTTACTGAAAGCCCTTTGAAGATGTTGCCGACACTGACATCTGACTCCCACGATGACGTGTCTGAAGAGCAATCGTGACTTGACGACTCTCGAGAATCAGAGGCTGATGGGACTGGAGTTGATACATAGCCCAACCCCCTGCGCGTCCGATGATAATAATCGGGGGCCTTCCCTTTTGGCACAAAGGATCGAAGTAGCGTCCTCCTTCCTTTGTCGAAGTTCAACCCGGGCTTGTTGGTTAGATCGTACCCCATTTGCTTCATCATTCTGAGTGCTTTCGATTCATAATGGTCGAGCTGAGGGGATTCCTCCTCGCTTTCCGATTCTTCGCGGGGCATCGGTTCAGACGAGATTCGCCCGAAAAGTATTGGTCTTTGGCCTTTTCGTCTTGCCGGAACCAAGAATATAGATTCCTGCGCATCGCCATTATCTTGGTATGTCCCGAAAGATGATTTTACTGGTACATGCAATGATGTCAAAGCATCCATTGCCGACCAGATGTCATCGTCTACGTCGGTAGTAGTATCCGACGGTATTGAATCGGATGCACACGCAGAAAAATATTCAAAGTCTAGATTCTCATTAATATACCAACCGCCTGCATCGTCGGTGGTATTATCAACATCGAGCTTATTAGTGCTCTTTACAAGTGGTTCTAACTCCCACAGGCACTTTTCTTGCTCGGGCTCAGTGTCAGCCTCATTACCAGAGTCTGGCGCCTCCAGTTGCGGGGTTTCATCCACTGGATCCTGATATAAAAGGGAATCCGTGAAATAATTCTCGACCCCCTTGAACGGATATCTTTCGGCAACCAACGTTTGCACCTTCCCACTCGCGTCAATGTATTTCATGACTTGGTGAAGAGTGGAGGGAACGATGGAGTTGCGGTGGATCCATGGTCGTCCCAGCAGCAGATTGTAGGAAGTGTCGGCATCGATGACGTAGCATGTCACCTCCGACTTGAGGCTCCCAATCTGGCACTTGAGCTTGATCTTCCCCATCGGACGGGTGCCGTTGGCATTGAACCCGTAGATGGTCGTCTGTGTAGGGCTCAGACGGTGGGTAGGGATGCCGAGGTGTTGCATGACTCGGCGGGGCATAATGCTCAATGCGGACCCTGGATCTACCTGAATGCGGTTCACCTCAGATGATCCGATGTAACCTGTGAAGTACAGGGGTCGATCATGCTTCCCTTTCACCTGCATATCATCTGCTGTAAAGGTGATGCAGGGGGCATTCTGGGAAGCGTGGAGGCAATCCTCTACATCTTTCTCCTTCGGCACCTGGGTCATGAAGACCTCAGCATTTGCCAGAGCTTCTTGCAGAGCCTCTCTGGTTGACTTTGATAGCCTCAGGAGTTCATACAAGGTAATGCGTGCCGGAATGTTGGCCAGCTGAGCCAGAACATCGAAGCGGTAAGGTGTCGAGGATCCTTCCGCGATGCCTCTTTGAAGGGTTCGAGAGAATCGAGTCTCCTTCTGCTTCTCCACAGGTGGCTTCGTGGAGGGCCTAGTTGGCTCTGCAGCCGGTTGCGAAGGGTTTACCGCCACTTCGCCGTACTGCTTCAAGTAGGGTTGACCCGAACGAGTTCCCGTCATCGGTTGATTGGGTTCTGCGGCCAAGACTATTGTTTCCTCTTCTGAGTCAGTCAGTGAGGGAACATCATCCTCTGCTTCTCGGGAGGAGGCACATACCACATGGCAAGACGAAGCTTTTGCCTTGCCTTTGGACTTCCTGTTGGTTACAGTAGTCCATTGTTGTTCATCGACGAGGTCAGGGTGGACCCACATGGTTTCCCTCTGAGGTGTAGGGACGGCTACCAAGCCCTTCTCCTGCTGCTGGTGAGGGTCTGTGTTGACCACTCTTAATTCTCCCCTTGGAATAGGAGTTACCCCCGCAGGCGTTGGGGGTTGTCTCCCGAATTGGAGAACCGACGTCACATTAGCCGTGACCTTCTTCTGCTCTGGTCGGAGCTTGAGCACCTCCGCGTCAATCAAAGCCTGAAGGATGTCTTTGAAGACGTAGCAGCTTTGGTAGGATGTCCCAACATCCTGTGGTACATGCAGTAGTTGGGATTGTCGGTCTTGCCGACTTCTTCCGGGCGCCTAATTTCAGGGAGCTTCAGTCGATTGCTCTTGTTAAGTAGCTTGAAGAGCGAATCGACGTGTTCCTCCTTGAAGGAATACTGCTTGTTGGGGCGTGGCTGGCTTGAAGAGCCACTTGCCCTGCCTGTTTGAGGTTTGGTGGGAGATTTGGTCTCCGTCGCCAAATTATCCTTCCGCTTCGTCTGGAGGGAGGTGTCTGGTGCCGGTGCACGCCTTGTCGACCTTTCCGGCCGCAGCTTGCCTTCCTCTGCCTTGACACGGGCAACAATCTCCTCAGCCTGTTCACCTTGTTGGACTAACTGCTTCCAGGTGCGGCTTTCAGCAACTCCTATTTGAGCAAGGAGTGAGGTTTGGAGATTGTGGCGGCATGTTTCCACCAGGGTGGCCTGGGTCATACCGCTTGGGCACCGGAGTGCCGTGTTCCGAAATCTTTCCACGAAAGATTTGACGGACTCCCCTTTCCGCTGTTTGGTAGCTAAAAGGGTGGGCATTGTGACTTCGGAGTCATCTTCGAAGAAGCGTGTTAAGAACAGCTTCTCCAGATCCCCCCAGTTCTTGATAGAACCTTCTGGGAGCTTCATGAACCATTCAAAGGCCAACCCTTTCAGGGTGCCTATGAACAGTCGCGCCAGTATAGCGTCGTTATCTACTACATTCCCGGTCTGGGATTTGAAGTAGTAGATGTGCTGGTTGGGTGACCCCTTCCCGTCGAATGCTTGGAGGGTTGGAGCCTTGAACTTAGGAGGGTATGGAACTAAGTCCCACTCAGCCGGATAGGGCCGGACCACTCCAGCTTCTTGGAGGTCCTTGCGATTGGCAAGGGCCTCGAGGCGTCGTTCCAATTGACTCATCCTCTTAGCATGAGTCTTCTCCTGGTCTTGGTTGCTTCTTGCCTGCGACGAGGGCTTGGACACATCCGAGGTAGATCGTCGTGTCTCGTCGGAAGGTTCGGAGGGTGGGCTTCCTCCCTTTCTCCCTTTCCCCTTCGGCCGTCTAGGAGGAGATCTCGCTCTTTCTTCAAGCAATTTCTCAAGCATATGCTTGAGGGAGTCAATGGATCTCTGTTGAGAGGCGATTATATCCATCTGGCGCTTCTGCGTCTGCTCTAAACGCCTGGCCGTCTCCTCAGGAGTGTCTGCCATGTAGGCGGAAGCCTCCTTCTCGACGGAAGAGTTTGAAGCCTGCGACTCCACTACAGCGGAGTGAGAATCACCCATTCTAATGCCGCGGGCTAAAGCATTATAGTCAATTGGGGGAATGGCCCCCGTCCGGGTGCGAGTGTGTTGATACACCCCTTCCGGCTCAGAGTCAGATTCCTCTAAGTTGACCATTGGTTGTTTTCCCTTGCTTCTGCTAGTCATGTTTGCAGTAAGCTCCGGGTATTCAACATCCGAAAAGGTTCTCCTTCTGTGGGAGCGTCTTCTTTTGTGTAACACCCCGCTCCCGGAATACGTACTTAGTTGCGTATTCAGATTTCTCGACCGTATTTTTCGATTTACTTCTTGTATTTGTTTTGTATTATGAATTATTTATATGATCGTTTTGTCTTGGATTTGGATTCGTGGACTCGGAGTCAGCCCTAGTCTGAACCGAGGGCCCGATCCTAGAGTATTGCTCGATTTGGATATTCTGGTATTCTGATTTGACCGATTTCAGTTTTAAACATCATTTTCCAATATTCTAGATTTTATATGATTTTCTGGAATTTTTCGGAATTAAGTTGAAAATCTTCAAAACCGGTGTCGGCCAGTTTCGTTGACCGATTCCCGGATTTTTAATTTACAAACGGTTGGGAATTTCTAAAAGTGCCTTTAGTCAATGTTTCTTAAAATCATATTTTCTATCTAAATACATTTTCTGGGATTTATCAGATTTTATCAAAATCCGGCCAATCCGGTGTATACCGAGATTGACGGTTGATTTCTGGATTTTTATCTTGAAAATGAGATTGAATCTTTGAAAACCGCTTTCACCAAAAATCATTTTATAATATTTATGATTTTTAAGGATTTTTGGGAAGCTTTCCGGATTACTTTATTTTGGGCCTTTCCGGTGTTTTCCCAGTTACCGAGGAGATTGTCCCGTATATTCCACTCTGTCTTTTCCCACTTTCTCTCTTCTTCCTCAAACGCGGATCTCACCAACCTGGGATTCCGCATTTATTGTGAAGATCCTCCCCATTCCGCATTTAATGCACTTCAGATCAAATCCCATCAAGTATCATGACTTTCTCTCTCCTCTGTTAAAAACGCAGCTTTTGGCTTTTCCCTAAACGCGGCTTAATTCCCGCGTTTGAACCTTTTTGCCTAAACGCAGGAGTGTGCTGCGTTTTGTAAGAGAGAAACGCATGATTCTTCCCTTGTTTCTTTTTGTCTTATATGGTGTGCAACATCACTTTACCCTCTTTTCTCTCTCTTCATTTAATGCTCTCTTCCATATTGTCATTTCCAAGACACCCCACTCATTTCTCTTCATCACAACCGGCCAAGTGGCCAAGAGACATCAAATCTCCCCATTTTACAAAAACCCCCTCACCTTTATTTATTTGCATCACTTCACAAACTCAACTCTTATAAATACCCCTCTCCTTCTCTCTCCCTTCACTTCTTCTTCTTCTTCTTCTTCTCCTTGCTTCCTGCAACCTCCAACAGAGAAGCCACCAAGAGAGAGCTTCTTCTCTTGCTTCCTTTGTTCACCCAACTCCATCTTCTCCACAACTTCTTCACCAACTCCACCACCTTCAACCTCTCTCCATCACTTTGTGAGAACCCGGCCACTCCTTTTGGATTGGGGCCGTGTTTCTTCTCCGCGGCAAGACTTAGGGCCGGTACCCTCCTTTTGGATTGGGGCCGAACTTCCCTTCGTCGGGCGCAACAAAGGAATCTTGTCAGCGAGTGATTTTCCTCGCCAAGACTTTCCTAACGCGGATCTCACCCCGCGTCTAGGCAATCCCTTAACGCGCTTCGCGCGTTTCTGTTTTGACGCGACGCAGAACCCACGTCCGCGTCCGCGTTTCCCTCGCGTCCGCACTTGAACGCAGACCTCGCGTTTGAGGCATCTTGCGACGTGAACCCTGCGTCTGCTATTTCCGCGTCTGTGATTCCCGTGTCTGTTATTCTCGCGACGCTAACTCCCGCGTCTGCGACCCTCGCGTCTCACTTCCAAAACCCGCGTCTTCCTGTGCATTCTCTCCTTTCATAATTATGGCGCGTCCCGAGTTCCATGGATTTCGGACCTTTTCGGCTTTCCGGTGATTTTAGGCGAGTGATCTCGCTATCCTCTTGCCTTACTATTTTATTGGTTATGCGAGTGTTCTCGCTATCGTCTTGGCTTTCCCATTTCATTGATTATGCGAGTGATCTCGCTATCTTCTTGCCTTACTATTTTATTGGTTATGCGAGTGTTCTCACTCGCTACCCCCTTGCTTTCCTATTTCATTGGTTATGCGAGTTTCTCCGCTTCATTGAGTCGACTTGTATTTACATTATGCATCACTTGACATACTACTATTTGGCAAGACCCCTTGTTATGACATGGCTTGCCACCGGATTATTATCAATCTCTTGACATGACTGGTTACCTGTCTAATATCATCATCCTGTCATGCTATCACTTGACACCCAGCATGATATACTTGACCTGTGATTATCACATTTACGGGAACCCTGTCTTGTTATCCTGTACTATGTACAGTGACCTGATATCCTGTATCATGATCAGTGACCTGTTATCCTGTATTATATACAGTGACCTGAACTCCTGAATTCCTGATCATGTCCTGTTCCTGTTATTCCCGTAAATTGATAATTAACCTAATAAATCATAAAATGAGACAACTTGCATCGGGTCGGGGGAAACATGCGGCTATCAATATGTGTTCGTGTTTACAGTGGTTTTAGGAATGTTGTGCAACTACATGTTCCGGTCTGACTTGTGGGCCTCCAGGCGACCGAGGGGAGTGCTGGCTCCCTCCTTCTTGGTACCATCTTGACAAGGGCATCCTATAAGACCCTCCTGTTAGCCTTGCGGCAGGTTCCGTCACCAAGCAACGGAACAATCCTGGGCCGTGGTCCCGGGTATGTACGGAACCCACTGTAAACATAGTTCGTTGATACCCCCGCTGGTTTCCAATAACAACCTTGCTTTACTCGGATATGGATCTATGTGTGCTGGGACGCTAGTTCATATAGCTAGATATCAGGGTAAGACGAGTAATAATAAGTGTCAAGATAATAACCGGCTCTTTAAGTTGTAAGTAGAGGTATGTGGAATGGGACGCATACTGAAGCCTGCGACTTAAACGGCCATGAATCTGTGATATGTCTTACCATGCTTGCTTGTATCGGTTTTACATCGGATTTCCGGTTTTATGGTTATTATTACATTAACTGCTCATGCCCTGCTTTACTCCTTGTATCCACTTGCCTCCTGTTCATTATCTTATCATGCCCAGAGTACAATTGGATTGTATGTGCTTGGATTATGGTGACATAAGATAAGGGTATATAGATGAGGGTTTCCTTGTTTGGATTATTCCTTCGACGTACTAGTCTTATGGAGCCGTGATCTGAAACCATACAATCAGATTTGCTCGTCCTCGGCTATACTTGGTCTTATCGCTTTACATGTGCTTACCCTTGCTCGCCACTTGGCTTTTGCCTACCACTCGCCTGGGGAGTTTCATCTGACTCCCCTGGATCCTTATGTCCAGGTCATGGAGCTTGGAGCATGTCAGAACTTGGAGCGTGTGGTTTCCCCCTGTTGCTGATCAGAGTGGCGCAGCGGTAGCGTGGATCTCCAGCAGGCCGCCCAGAGCTCTATCCTTCCAGGCCCCCCTTGTGTGCCTCTCGAGTTTCCCTTTTGTAAACTCGTGAGTGCCTTTTATACTGTTTACTCCTGTATATCTCTTGTATTCTCGCAATTGCGCCTGTCAGGTGATGTAATATTATTCACCTCTGGTGATAACTTTGTAATTGTACTCATATGTTGGAATGTATAATGCACCACTTGCTTCCGTACTCTGATTCTTGCCTGTACTGATGCTTAGCGTATATACGTGAAGGTACTACCGACTTGCGTATATACGTTGCAGTAATGTCTCCGTATCCGCCAGGGTCGGGGCGTTACAGGTTGGTATCAGAGCCTAGGCTCTCGCATCCTCAGTACGTCCAGACGGCAAATTAATGGTAAAGAAATTTGCAACTGGAATGCAAGAGTCCTGGTTATACATTCCAACTACAAGTGCAGAGTTATCTATTTTCTTGACCCTCTTTCCTTTGATTCCTAATCCTTTCCATAAATCTCCTGTTTTGGTTTTATGAAGCCTTTATATCAATTTAAGATATGAATAGACTAGAAAGGTAGTGGCTGGTTCTGAATAAAGCTATGACATGATCTCTTCGGCCAACTCTTTGAAGTTCGGGTATTCTATATTCTCGGTTATATCTTCCAGAGTGATCGATGCGTCTTCTTTATTATGCTCGGTATTATCAGGGTTTTCTTATCCTCAATATTCTGGCTTATTCTCAGAGCGACATTAAGTATACAGTACAGCGGGAATTCTATTGCAGAGTTGTGTTATCAGTTGGTATTATTCGGCAACGTTTGAAGACTTATACAGCCGGAAGTGCAGAAGATGTCCATATTCTGATCATGGATCAGTCAACTTGAGGGCCCTACCCATAGTGTTTCATATCTTAATTGGTATAATTCCGCCCTTGTCCTCTTTGTGTTCAATTTACCCTTATCGAAATTGCGAGGACGCAATTTTTTGTAAGGTGGATGGATTGTAACACCCCGCTCCCGGAATACGTACTTAGTTGCGTATTCAGATTTCTCGACCGTATTTTTCGATTTACTTCTTATATTTGTTTTGTATTATGAATTATTTATATGATCGTTTTGTCTTGGATTTGGATTCGTGGACTCAGAGTCAGCCCTAGTTTGAACCGAGGGCCCGATCCTAGAGTATTGCTCGATTTGGATATTCTGGTATTCCGATTTGACCGATTTCAGTTTTAAACATCATTTTCCAATATTCTAGATTTTATATGATTTTCTGGAATTTTCCGGAATTAGTTGAAAATCTTCAAAACCGGTGTCGGCCAGTTTCGTTGACTGATTCCCGGATTTTTAATTTACAAACGGTTGGGAATTTCTAAAAGTGCCTTTAGGCAATGTTTCTTAAAATCATATTTTCTATCTAAATACATTTTTTGAAATTTATCAGATTTTATCAAAATCCGGCCAATCCGGTGTATACCGAGATTGACGGTTGATTTCTGGATTTTTATCTTGAAAATGAGATTGAATCTTTGAAAACCGCTTTCACCAAAAATCATTTTATAATATTTATGATTTTTAAGGATTTTTGGGAAGCTTTCCGGATTACTTTATTTTTGGGCCTTTCCGGTGTTTTCCCAGTTACCGAGGAGATTGTCCCGTATATTCCACTCTGTCTTTTCCCACTTTCTCTCTTCTTCCTCAAACGCGGATCTCACCAACCTGGGATTCCGCATTTATTGTGAAGATCCTCCCCATTCCGCATTTAATGCACTTTAGATCAAATCCCATCAAGTATCATGACTTTCTCTCTCCTCTGTTAAAAACGCAGCTTTTGGCTTTTCCCTAAACGCGGCTTAATTCCCGCGTTTGAACCTTTTTGCCTAAACGCAGGAGTGTGCTGCGTTTTGTAAGAGAGAAACGCATGATTCTTCCCTTGTTTCTTTTTGTCTTATATGGTGTGCAACATCACTTTACCCTCTTTTCTCTCTCTTCATTTAATGCTCTCTTCCATATTGTCATTTCCAAGACACCCCACTCATTTCTCTTCATCACAACCGGCCAAGTGGCCAAGAGACATCAAATCTCCCCATTTTACAAAAACCCCCTCACCTTTATTTATTTGCATCACTTCACAAACTCAACTCCTATAAATACCCCTCTCCTTCTCTCTCCCTTCATTTTACTTCTTCTTCTTCTTCTTCTTCCTTGCTTGCTTCCTGCAACCTCCAACAGAGAAGCCACCAAGAGAGCTTCTTCTCTTGCTTCCTTTGTTCACCCAACTCCATCTTCTCCACAACTTCTTCACCAAACTCCACCACCTTCAACCGCTCTCCATCACTTTGTGAGAACCGGCCACTCCTTTTGGATTGGGGCCGTGTTTCTTCTCCGGCGGCAAGACTTAGGGCCGGTACCCTCCTTTTGGATTGGGGCCGAACTTCCCTTCGTCGGGCGCAACAAAGGAATCTTGTCAGCGAGTGATTTTCCTCGCCAAGACTTTCCTAACGCGGATCTCACCCCGCGTCTAGGCAATCCCTTAACGCGCTTCGCGCGTTTCTTTTTTGACGCGACGCAGAACCCACGTCCGCGTCCGCGTTTCCCTCGCGTCCGCACTTGAACGCAGACCTCGCGTTTGAGGCATCTTGCGACGCGAACCCCGCGTCTGCTATTTCCGCGTCTGTGATTCCCGTGTCTGTTATTCTCGCGACGCTAACTCCCGCGTCTGCGACCCTCGCGTCTCACTTCCAAAACCCGCGTCTTCCTGTGCACTCTCTCCTTTCATAATTATGGCGCGTCCCGAGTTCCATGGATTTCGGACCTTTTCGGCTTTCCGGAGATTTTAGGCGAGTGATCTCGCTATCCTCTTGCCTTACTATTTTATTGGTTATGCGAGTGTTCTCGCTATCGTCTTGGCTTTCCCATTTCATTGATTATGCGAGTGATCTCGCTATCTTCTTGCCTTACTATTTTATTGGTTATGCGAGTGTTCTCACTCGCTACCCCCTTGCTTTCCTATTTCATTGGTTATGCGAGTTTCTCCGCTTCATTGAGTCGACTTGTATTTACATTATGCATCACTTGACATACTACTATTTGGCAAGACCCCTTGTTATGACATGGCTTGCCACCGGATTATTATCAATCTCTTGACATGACTGGTTACCTGTCTAATATCATCATCCTGTCATGCTATCACTTGACACCCAGCATGATATACTTGACCTGTGATTATCACATTTACGGGAACCCTGTCTTGTTATCCTGTACTATGTACAGTGACCTGATATCCTGTATCATGATCAGTGACCTGTTATCCTGTATTATATACAGTGACCTGAACTCCTGAATTCCTGATCATGTCCTGTTCCTGTTATTCCCGTAAATTGATAATTAACCTAATAAATCATAAAATGAGACAACTTGCATCGGGTCGGGGGAAACATGCGGCTATCAATATGTGTTCGTGTTTACAGTGGTTTTAGGAATGTTGTGCAACTACATGTTCCGGTCTGACTTGTGGGCCTCCAGGCGACCGAGGGGAGTGCTGGCTCCCTCCTTCTTGGTACCATCTTGACAAGGGCATCCTATAAGACCCTCCTGTTAGCCTTGCGGCAGGTTCCGTCACCAAGCAACGGAACAATCCTGGGCCGTGGTCCCGGGTATGTACGGAACCCACTGTAAACATAGTTCGTTGATACCCCCGCTGGTTTCCAATAACAACCTTGCTTTACTCGGATATGGATCTATGTGTGCTGGGACGCTAGTTCATATAGCTAGATATCAGGGTAAGACGAGTAATAATAAGTGTCAAGATAATAACCGGCTCTTTAAGTTGTAAGTAGAGGTATGTGGAATGGGACGCATACTGAAGCCTGCGACTTAAACGGCCATGAATCTGTGATATGTCTTACCATGCTTGCTTGTATCGGTTTTACATCGGATTTCCGGTTTTATGGTTATTATTACATTAACTGCTCATGCCCTGCTTTACTCCTTGTATCCACTTGCCTCCTGTTCCTTATCTTATCATGCCCAGAGTACAATTGGATTGTATGTGCTTGGATTATGGTGACATAAGATAAGGGTATATAGATGAGGGTTTCCTTGTTTGGATTATTCCTTCGACGTACTAGTCTTATGGAGCCGTGATCTGAAACCATACAATCAGATTTGCTCGTCCTCGGCTATACTTGGTCTTATCGCTTTACATGTGCTTACCCTTGCTCGCCACTTGGCTTTTGCCTACCACTCGCCTGGGGAGTTTCATCTGACTCCCCTGGATCCTTATGTCCAGGTCATGGAGCTTGGAGCATGTCAGAACTTGGAGCGTGTGGTTTCCCCCTGTTGCTGATCAGAGTGGCGCAGCGGTAGCGTGGATCTCCAGCAGGCCGCCCAGAGCTCTATCCTTCCAGGCCCCCCTTGTGTGCCTCTCGAGTTTCCCTTTTGTAAACTCGTGAGTGCCTTTTATACTGTTTACTCCTGTATATCTCTTGTATTCTCGCAATTGCGCCTGTCAGGTGATGTAATATTATTCACCTCTGGTGATAACTTTGTAATTGTACTCATATGTTGGAATGTATAATGCACCACTTGCTTCCGTACTCTGATTCTTGCCTGTACTGATGCTTAGCGTATATACGTGAAGGTACTACCGACTTGCGTATATACGTTGCAGTAATGTCTCCGTATCCGCCAGGGTCGGGGCGTTACATTTTGGCTGACGGGGGAATCAGGGTCAGCTGTCTGATTAAGGACTGCTGGTGCATGCCTGATCCATAATGGCATCCAGAGAGCATATGGATGAGCTGTTGACAGCAACATGACGAAGTGGCTTGATTGGCACTTCTTTTCCTTGTCAAATAATCCCTCAAATCCGTGGGAGGGGGATTAAAGAGACTGGTCTCGCAACGTCGAAGACGGGAGACAGTCATGTGCTGTTCAGCCTGGACGCAGACTTCAGGGACGCGGCTCTCATGACGCGGCTGTATGACGCGCACGCGAGTCTCGCGTTGCTGCCTGATGCGTTTGGGCAGAGTTGCTTGAGAGAGAGCGGGCTGCTGGGCCCCACGCCTACGAGTGCGTACTTCCTGCGTTTGAAAAGACGCGGAGGTTTCACCCTGGCGTTTGATGAGTTGGTCCTCAGAGGACTCAACTTGAGGAGTCTCGCGTTTGGGTCGCCAAACGCGGATCTCACGCACTGGACGAGTTGCGGGCAAGGCATCAGATTGTACGCCGCGTCCACCCCCAGTCAGACAACCAATGGTTCCGACTTGGAGTTGACGCGCGCGTCTCCTCTGTCGACGCTCAGCATTCCGGTTGCGTCGTGGAGGAGGGGAGAAACCAACAACTCCCCGGTTTACAGAACCAAGAGTGTTCACCACGCGGGTCTCCTGGGAGACGTTGACGCGGGTATTCTGCGCGACGCAGTTGATCGCAGCAGCAGTGGTGCCTGGGACCACGCGGGCCTTCTGGGAGGCGTTGGCGCGTGTGTTCTGTGCGACGTAGTTGATCGCAACAGCAGTGCCTGAGGTCACGCGGGCCTTCTGGGAGGCGTTGGCGCGTGAACTTGTCTTGGCACAGTGGGCATCGGCACCCGGCAGAGCCTCAGATTGGGCTTTGGGTAACTTTTTCAGTTGAGACCCTGCGGCAGACGCGGGTCTTTGGGCTCTTGGAGCCAGAAGAGAGGAACTCTTCATACTTCGCCTGGTCGAACTCGACAACGAGCGTTTCGACCATCTTCCCCTTACGGAGAACATCATCCTGCGCCACGGCTTGTTCGTCGGTAACAAACAGAGTCCCCAGCGGAGTCGCCATCTCTTGTTTGACACAGAGAAGGGTGGCTGGTGTAAAATTTCCTTGAATCAGATGAAAAATTACAGCCGCTTAATCTTCCGGTTACAAGGGAGGGAGAATATTGAATCTTAAATTCCCCTTTTGTTTAGTGCTGGGTTCTTCGGGTGGCGGTGGAGAGTGAATCTTGTTCTCCGTTGACCATATGACCGTTCTGGACCGTCGAGGGATCTTCTCCTTGGCAGGTAGAGGGAGTAACTCAGCTCCGTCTACCAAAACTCTAGAAGAGGAGGTAGGCGAAGAGCGGCTAGTACTCAGTAAGCTCGCTGAAGGGTCTTCTCTCTCTCTCTGTCGATGATCTCTCCTTTTTTTTTCGGAATCTCTCCTTTGCCCGATCGTCCCTCGTCCTCAATAGTGACGGGACTATTTATAGGGTTTTTAGGGGGTGATCGTGCCCCCTAAAAGTGCTCCACGATGAGGGCCAACTTCCCCGCTACATGGGCGGTGGATGGCGCCATAATTGGGGTGGTTACAACCAAGGTGGGGGCACCTTGTTGCTGAGACGCGGGCGTTGAGCCAACGCGCCTTGATGCGGAGACGCGGGTGTTGAGCCAACGCGCCTTGATGCTGAGACGCAGGCGTTGAGCCAACGCGCCTTGATGCTGAGACGCGGGCGTTGAGCCAACGCGCCTTGATGCTGAGACGCGGGCGTTGAGCCAACGCGTCTTGATGCTGAGACGCGGGTTATCTCTCGCCATCTTGATTGTCACATTTAGCCTTGCGCCTGGATCTTGGATCTCTGTTTCGGTGGCTTGTCTTGGTGATTTTTAGACAGCCTACAATAATCATTTATTGTTGATAACTTGTTAAAGATTGTCTCTTGATTGTTGTGTATGATGACTAGTGGACTACTATTATCTTCCAGGGATGCTAATACTTTGGTCATGAACAGTGTAGTCATTCCATTCACCAAATACCTAATATATGAATTTAGAATCATAACTAGTTAAAAGAACTAATCTTATGACCAAAGAACGAGTATTGAGAATGTAATTAATTATTTGATGCGTCATTGAATGAATGATAAATGTAAGTGGTATGTATGTCTAAATGCGTGCATGTACTGGATCGTTACACGAACTTGATCGTGTGTGACATATTGATCATATGATTGGTGAATGAAAAAGGATATCATAATGTGACTGACACTGTGTGTGTTACCTTAATAGTTAATGTGTATGTGTGTTGTGCATGCATGTCGTGTTATTTTATGCAATACGAAGGAAGGGGCCGACGGGATCCGGTAGGTGCGAATACGGGGTATGACTGTGTGTGTTGTGATATGAAGGAAGGGGCCGGGGAGAGTCAGTAGGTGCGAAGACGGGGTATGACTTTGTGTGTTGTGATATAAAGGAAGGGGCCGAGGGAAGTCGATAGGTGCGAAGACGGGTATGACTTTATGTGTTGTGATATGAAAGAAGGGGCCGGGAGGAGTCGGTAGGTGCGAAAACGGGTATGACTTTGTATGTTGTGATACGAAGGAAGGGGCTGGCAGGAGCTGGTGGGTCTGAAGATGAGTATGAGACAGTCTGTATGTTATAGAGTAAAGAAGTGGTTCATTCAAATGAATAGTATTGTATGCTCGTCCTTGATGTAGGACTGTGAAACTTTGTTTTATTATAAGAGATAATGAAATATTATATGATGTGTGAAAGTGTATGGGTTAATTCATGCAGTACTTGAAGTGTGATACGATATACAATATATAAGTATGTTTTGTGATATATGTATTATATGGATTAACTTACTGTGATTGGCATAGCATCATGTATAATGTATGAAATATGTACATATGAAATGAATCCGGTTATAAACTAAATCACTATAGTAAAGTATTCGATATAACTTTTAAACCCTATAAAATACAGTGCAGAGATTTAAATTATAGAGTCACTGACTGAAAAGTCAGGTCATTTTGCAAACCATAGAGATAGCTGGATTGACTGTTTACCATGATATGATTGTTTCTCTTCTTTATCCGCATTCGCTTTTGTTAATCGATGAAAAGCATGTTTTCTCTTATTTTGACATGTATATTATTTTCTTGATCTCTTTTTACTCTCCTCACTGAGTTGTTGAGCTCACCCCCCCCCCCCCCATAGATTATTATGTTTAGTTATGGTGAGGCGAAGTCCCAATGTAAGGCTTCAACCGCTTCGTTAAAAATTTTGTTATATAGAGAAAGTATTGGAGGTAATTCTGTGATTTGTAAAGCTTCATGTTGTATATGTTTAAAATTTTATTTGATGTTATTTATAGCATGTGTTAGATTGCTATGATTTTGATGAGTTGGATTTATAAATAATTTGGTATTATGTTCTAGAAGCTGAGAGGGGTACTCTCGAGCTCATTATTATGATTGTTGAGATGTCATATATGAAAAAGTAGGCGATATCAACCCGAAATATTATTATGACTACGTGGTTGACTATTGAGTTTGATTTATGTATTTAGATTGAGATAAACCGTGTAGGCTGATATGGATATATTCTGTATTTGGAGCAAGTGGCTAAATACAAAGGAGATGCTGTCGCAATTTCTTAGAAATTATAGATGGATTATGAAAATATTTTGATTAATAAGATGGTTGAGTTAATTGAGGTTATTAGTATCTTAGATTGTTACATCAGTTCCGACAAGGAAGAAGAACCCTCCCTGTCACTCCTCTCTTACCCCCTCCAGCCTACAAAGATGTTTCTCTCTCTCTCTCTCTCTCTCTCTCTCTCTCTCTCTCTCTCTCTCTCCCCGTCGAAATTGAACCCCAAACTCCTCTTAGAACCCTCGACTCTTTTGCTTCTGCTTGAAAGCAAGTTATTTTTTTAATGAAAATTGAATTAATGTGGTTTTTGAACAACCGATTTCCCCTGATCAATTTTTCCAGAATCAAAACGCCAATCAGTGTAAATGAATTTGGGTTTAGTTTGTAGATTTAAGAATTTTTTTTTATGGCGATTTAAGAGATTATTCATTTGCTTTGGTTGGCATACAAGCTAATTTTTTGAGGTGATTATGAGATTTGCTTTGAGGTCCAACAGATTCCACTGCTGTTGGTTGCACCAATTGCCGAGATGGAGATGAAGAAAAGAGGCACAGGAGAGGGTGTTAGAGTGAGGGTTGAGCCTCTAAAAGGGCCAACTGATATTTGTCATTTGTAATTGGGGTTTTTGGGAAAAAAAACACCCCTTCTCTTTTACTGGCTTTGTATCATGTTAGGGCGCGTTTGGTTGCAAGGAAGTGGGCGGAAGTAAGGAAATGGAAGTATAATTACTCACTTTCCTATCGATCCAAAAACTGAAAAAAGAAAATAAGAAAACCCTTTTTCTTTTTCTCTTTTCTCTTTTACACAATCATTTTCTCACTTTCAAAGTGCTACAGTTAATTTTGTGATCATTTAAATCACATTTGTAATAAGTTGTAGCACAAAACAGTTAATTTTTTGATCATGTAATCTCACTTGCATTCTAATTATAGTCCATTTTTTATTTTTCTTAATTAATTTTATTTATTATCATTTTGCGATCAACTTTGTGGTCAACTTTTTCACTTCCACTTTCACATTACTATCCAAACACCGAAAAAGACATAACATTTTTCAGACCATACTTCTCAATAACATTCAAATACCGAAAAACTTACTAATCAATTTTAAGTTCCAAAGGGAACTATTATCACTTCCTCATTTTTTTCACTTTCTCACTTTCACCCTTAACTAAACAGGCCCTTAGTGAATGCCAGCTGCTGACCAACGCAAAGCAGATTAGTATGAAGGAGTATAAATACTGTAGTGTAATTAACATTACTCCAAAATTATATGTTTGGCTTCAAGACAGTAACAACTCCTTGGGACCCTATTTGCCTTCAAGACATTCATTTCCCCCAATCCAGCAGTTTCTTTTTTTTTTTTTTTGAATATAGGCAAATATTATTATTAAAATAATTATTCCTTAGAAATATGATTCATAAGAATAGCAATAGATATTAAATTTGAAAAATTAAGAAAACTTTGAGGTAATATCTTTTACAAAAATAAATTTTGCTATATTTAATATCAGCTTGCAGTCTTGCCAATTTGTTATATTTAAATAGAAGAAAGATATCCTAATGAAAAAAAGTGTTTAATCAATAAAGAAACATTACATAAATCTGTGGGTTAACTCACTGGTAAACCCCAAACAGAACAAGGATATCTTTTTATCACATCAAATAGTCAAGGAAGGCCTGGAGTCAGTCAATAATGGTGGATCTAAGTACCCATATTTAGATTCAGTACCCAGATTGGATCCTACGGAACATCAATAGCCAGTAAAACACAAGAACCTCCTCATCACCGGCTATAACCGGTCGCGTCATTAAAGAAATCGGGTGAGGTTATCATATTCATTTCTTTTTGGATCTCGTCTCGTCATTAAGCCGTTGATTCCACGCACTCTCTCCGCCCATCATGCCCCAATCAGAGGAACGGGTGTTGCAGTTGCCACCCCCAAAAATGAGAAAGCCTCCCTAAAAAAATTTACATGTCATTAATTTTTTTATTTATTTTACTCATAGTGAAAAGTTCAAATTACTCATTTCTTCTTCATTTATCCTCCTTCTCCACACCCCCGCTCCCCCTCCTCCTTTTTCGCCATCTCCCCGCCTTCCCCCTCCCCCAGGACCTCCGGGCGCTCCCGCCTGTCCCCCGGCTTCCCCCCCACCCCCCCCCCCCCCCCCCCCCCCGCCCCCCGCCCGCCCTCCTCCCCCTCCCCTCACCCTCCTTCAATTCTCCCCCCTGCCTCCGCCCCTCCCCCATCTGTTCGGTCGAAGTCCGGTCGAATAGATACAAGGTTGGCAAGGGAGGAGTTCGTTGGTGAGGGGGACGACCAGGGGGAGTTCGCTGGCTAGGGGCGGCGAGGGGTGCGGGGAGAGGGAGAGGAGGAGGAGAAAATAAGTGTTTTCATCATTTTTTGTTTTTTCAGGGGGTTTTTATCAAACTGCACCCCCCCCCCCCGCACCCCCCCCCCCCCCCCCCACCCACACACCCAAAACCAAAAAAAAAAAAAAAAAAAATCAGCTGCCTAACACCAAAATTAAAACAAAAAAAACTACTACAATTAATTCGGATATGTTTTCAAAAATAAAAAAAATATTAATTTCGTGATAATTTCTTACCCGGTAAAAAAAGGACAGGTGTTAGAAAAACCCTACGTCACTGTAACGCTGACCTCGTCTTATGATTTCCCTCTCGGTGTCTCAATAAAATAATCACCGGCGACAGTCGGTAAGCGTATTGGCAACGTGTAAGTATCAGGTCACCCCCGAAATGCACGGTGAACTCCCGCGAAAGCGTGTCACCTTTTGATTCGTTTGATTCCTCTGATGCTGTTTTGTCCAACACACGGAATACGGCACAGATGTATCTCCAAGCATTTGAACGTTCACCGAATTTCACACACTTCACTGACAAGTGAGGCCCCCATGGGGGCTGCATTAATTCTGACAGATTTCAGTATTCTGTATCTTCCGGCCGGTACAGAGAGTGGCACCGGCCGTAATTACTTCGAACTTTGAAGAAGACCGGGACGTCACCATCCCATCCCACGTGGCACGTGAAGTCCACCGGCTGCCGACGGAGACGACCGGCGCACCGTGCTACAATGCGCCACGCGTCCCCTTTCTCAGCTATAAAGCCCTTCGTCGTTTCTGCCAAATTTTTTTGTCTTTCTCCGAAACTGAGCCGCAAAATTTCTACATACACAGCTCGATCCTCTCTGTAAGTCCCCTCTCTCGAGCCTTCCTCAAAATTAGGGTTTCTTTTGTTAGTAATTTGCTAAACATTTTCTAAATTGTGCTCAAAATTTACCTTTCTAGGGTAGTTCATTGGAGTACGATCATAGACAGTGATCTGTACCCATTTTTGTCTTCGAGGGGTTTTTGATGCTCAATTTGTGATTTTTGTTGAATTTTTAAGGCTAGGGTTTGTTGCCCAATTCATCTGATTTATGAGAAAATAATAAAGGTGTCGCCTTTATTATTTTCTCCCTCCGATTTCTGTTAGAATCAGATGAGGAGGCGCCCCCTTCCATTGAACTCCGAGAGGAAATGGAGAAATCCAATGGAAAGCCCCCTCGATCCCGCCTTTGCTTTCTTGCCACTCTATCTGCCGTGTTCTGGGTCTTGATCTTTTACTTCCATTTCACTGTTCTCAGTGGAAATGCCCCCGAGCCCAGAAATCCCACCATCCCTTCAACAGTGATCGAACCCATCAACCCAATTCAAGCTTTTGTTCCGCCCCCTTCCGACCCCTCTGATGCCCATAGAGAACCCAAGGAGAATAACCCTTTAATGCCCTCCATTGCCATCATGATGCCCACCTGGAATCCAAGAAGAAGGATTTCCCCTTCATGCGGGCCCTTAAGACTGCCGAGAACAAAAGCGATCCTTGCGGTGGGAGGTACATCTATGTCCATGATTTACCGCCCCGCTTCAATGATGACATGCTCAAAGACTGCAAGAAGCTCAGCCTCTGGACCAACATGTGCAAGTTCACCACCAATGCGGGTCTCGGTCCTCCCCTTGAGAATGTGGAAGGGGTGTTTTCTAACACTGGTTGGTATGCCACTAATCAGTTTGCTGTGGATGTGATCTTCAGCAATCGGATGAAGCAGTATGAGTGCTTGACGAAAGACTCGTCTATTGCTGCTGCAGTGTTTGTGCCTTTCTATGCCGGGTTTGATATAGCACGGTACCTTTGGGGGTATAACACATCGGTAAGGGATGCGGCTTCTCTTGAGTTGGTGGATTGGCTTATGAAGAGGCCGGAGTGGAAGGTGATGGGTGGGAGGGACCATTTTCTGGTTGCAGGGAGGATTACGTGGGACTTTAGGAGGCTTACTGATACAGAGACTGATTGGGGGAACAAGCTTTTGTTCTTGCCGGCTGCCAAGAACATGTCGATGTTGGTGGTGGAGTCAAGCCCTTGGAATGCTAATGATTTTGGGATTCCGTACCCGACCTACTTCCATCCGGCGAGGGATGCTGATGTGTTTGTTTGGCAGGATAGGATGAGGAAATTGGAGCGGAAGTGGCTCTTCTCGTTTGCTGGGGCTCCTCGCCCTGACAACACGAAATCTATCAGAGGGCAGATTATAAATCAGTGCAAGAAGTCTCCGGTTGGTAAGCTTTTGGAGTGTGATTTTGGAGAGAGTAAGTGCCACTCTCCGAGCAGTATAATGCAGATGTTTCAGAGCTCTTTGTTCTGCTTGCAACTCAGGGGGATTCATATACAAGGAGATCTGCATTTGATTCCATGCTGGCTGGCTGTATTCCTGTTTTCTTCCACCCTGGTTCCGCATACACTCAGTATACTTGGCATCTACCGAAAAATTATTCCAAGTATTCTGTGTTTATACCCGAGGATGATATTCGAAAGAAGGGCATGAGCATAGAGGAGATGTTGAAGCAAATTCCTTCTCATGTTGTGAAGGAGATGAGAGAGGAGGTAATAAGCCTGATACCTAGGCTTATATATGCTGATCCTAGGTCTAAATTGGAGACTCTTAAAGATGCCTTTGATGTTTCCGTACAGGCTATTATTGACAAGGTTACAAGGCTGAGGAAGGAGATAATCGAAGACCGAGAAGACAAGGATTTTATTGAGGAGAACAGTTGGAAGTATGCTTTATTAGAGGAGGGGCAGAAGGTCGGGGTGCACGATTGGGATCCGTTCTTCTCAAAACCCAAGGATGCTAATAATGGAGATTCTGGTAGTTCATCTGCTGAAGCGGCAAAAAATTCTTGGAAAAATGAACAGCGTCCTTAGTCTTGAATGTGATGCTAGGTTAACATGGAGTAGCAACATGTTTAACATATGATTCTCGTCTGTTCAGCAACAAGTCAAAGCTACTGCAGACTAAGTACAACTATAGAGATATGAAGCTGCTGCAAGCCAAGCACATCAATTGAGATGAAAAGCACAAGCTTCAATAGAGTATCTTGACATTGTTAAACTTTTTGGAGCATAGTTGAGGATACCAACTTTTTAGCCCCTTGTCTACAGCACTGTTGTAGACCTACAATTTTTCCTACAGATATATTAATTTTTTATAGTCTAGTATCCTGTTAATTTGCATATCGCATTTGCTTAATAATTTGTATCTCCCCTGCCATACATTTTTTTCACAAAGATACAGATACTGTTATTGTACTTTCCTTTTGCCCTTTTAATCTAAAGTCAATCCAGATGAGACACATGATGAAAGATTATTCCTTGTTGAGTCGATTTTAGTACTTAGTTATTATTTTCACATGATGTGTTGGGATGGAAATTGAAAGTTTCCTATTACTTAGTTATTATTTTTACGCGATATGTGCTGGGATGGAAACTGAAAGTTTCCTTGTTGATTTTTGTCACTGGCTCTTGTAACGTCTCAGGACAGCATCTACTTTGTTGCGGTCTTGTTCTTCAATGACATCAGTGTGAAGTTAAAGACTGTTGCTTATTGAGTCTTAGCAGTTAACCAAAATTATTATTATCTGCAATTGCCAATTCTTGCATGTGGCATTGTAGATAATTACTATAACATCATTATCCTGACTGGATTGACCTATTAACCAGAGTCTTAAAGACATTTTAGCAGAGTATGACCAGAATAGCTTTACATACATGTTCCTATAGACCATTATATAGCTGAATTTGGTTTCTAGAAAATTATAAGTTCTGTCAAGTTTCCTTTCCCCCTTCCTGAAAATGGCGCCTGCCAAGAGCTGTGTCACATATGTTTTTGAAGCAATCTTTACTTCTCCATTACAATGGTACACTGTAATAGCTTATTTTTGACAATTTGATGTTTGATTGTTCATCTTCTAGGATATGTAGAAAACATACATCACTAATTAAGATACACACAGGATTTGCCTACTGGAGGGGAATGTATCAAGTAATTTAACAATACAGCAAACAACTGAACTCATTCTGACTTTGTTTCCATGTGCAACTCGCTAACCTATTCATCATTCGAGAAAATTTGTGCCTTGTTGAGAGATTGCAGCATTTAGACTGGGATTAGTTCAAATGAAAGGAGAGAAATCATCAAATACAGCAAATTGATTCCTTCTTTCTTTTCTCCACCTGAAGGTGGTGAAAAATGGGAGGAAAAAGTGGCATTCTTTCTTTATGCAGCAGAAAGTTACTTGATTCTTTTCATTGTATGCTAATGTTGGTCATTGTTAGCATATGCCAACTTGTAGTTAACTTTATTGTGTACGGATAGAGAGCCTAAATGTCTCATCCTAGAAGTATGTGACATTGGGACAAATTGGTTGATATTCTTACATTATTTGCCTCAAGGGAGATGCTTTGCCAATCATTTGCGGCGCCCTACCACTACTTGTGAGATGATGTCTCTTAGAAGTACAAAAGTTGACTTATTGTTCCACTGCTGCTTGTGTTGGTGAAGCAAAATAGTTTCATGGGTTTCATTTTTGTATAATCCTACTAGAATTTATTAATTTTTATAGGCCAGAGCTTAAACCAACTGTTTTTGTCTGATCTATAGAGGTTTTCCTTTGTCACTTTTGGCCTGGTTGTATTTGTGAGCTGCATAAATGGTTTTTGCCTGTTTAAGCATGCGTGAGAAGTTTCATGAACTATTTTGCGCATATAAGCATTTTGATTAATTCTGATACAAATATACCCATTTTCTTGTGTGATAATACATCAAACAGAATTTATCATTTATCATTGGTCAAACCTTTTTGTTTAATAGAGATACAGATTGTCGTTTGTCATCGTAACTATTTTGCTTGTAGACTGTGACCACAAAACTGGTTTCGTGAACCCAAGCTTGAACTTTGCTTATCAGTTTTCATTAACATCCTGGACATGATTACTTCTTCTGTTGGTGATTGCATGTAAAGGTATGAAGGGTGGTTCAAAATCTCACTAGCTTCTATGTCTGGTGAACAAGATGCTGTACTCAGTGATCAGAAGATGCCGCGAGGTAGGAAATTGAAGGCTTACGGTATCATTTATTCACATTGTTGGAAACCTTAAAAAATGAGTACTGAATTGACATATCACCTATTACAATCAAACTTCCTGTGTTTTCATCTTACAAGTCTATTCTTATACCTATCTTGATATGTATTATATTATGAATGCATTAGAACATCATTGTCATTTGTCAAGCAACTCTTCTAAATATAACGCCTCGATTATTGAGTGGCTTTTGCCGTCTCCTGCTTGTCCAAGTAACACTTCTTTTTCTTTTTAGGATGTGTGATCGGTATGCTTATGAAGAATGCATAAGAATATTGTACATATACTTTTGTTTTCAGGTTTCATTGTTTTTTCATCTGTGTTCTTTTCTTGTGCTCTCTTCTGTTATATCCGTTACGCACGCCACTTGTAGATTCTAGCGATATTATTATCTTATGACCTGATGCTTTTGCTTTACCAGTGTGCATCATTAGGGGAATGGTATCTTAATATTGTAATCATTACTGTTTTGAATATTGTTTATCGATAACATTTAATAATGTGTTTAGATCATATGTTAGTCATGCATTTAGCTTTTGTTGCTTGATAATTGGGGGCTGAATACCCTAAACTGGGAAATAATGGGGCTTATGATCTTTAATGACTTCATTTAATAAGGTTACATCCCATCAAAAGGAGAGAGCAAAAAGATGATATTTGATATGATAAGCACCACTGGCTGCTGCTTAGTGGGGGTAGTGTGTGATGGGATCATTGTGCTAGTTATTTGATTGCTGAGATTCTGTGATGATTGATGAACTGTGGATGAATTCTTCAGACTTTATAGTTATTAGGGTGCATGAGTAATAAAGATCACTTTCAAACTTTTTCAACCTAGATAACATCAGTTGATTCCTTGCATAAATATGGAGCATCTTCAGCAGTACAAATGAGGAAATATATTGAAGTGTTGGCTTGTCAGTGTGTAACAAAAAACATTGGCCCTGATCAATAATCAAATCAGTTGGGATAATTTTTGCCTTTCTTCCTTGTGGTGTGCACTGTGCATAGTTTATATGAATTTAAATATGTATTTATTGTTAGTTTTAATTGCAAGATATTTTCTGATGTTAGCAGTTTCTCATGTTCCTTCTCTTTCTCCATCTTGTTCTTGAGAAATCAAGGTTGAAGGCAAATTTCACAGGTATTTTTGTTTTCAAGCCTTGCAGGCTTTATTTATTGAGATTTAGGGGGCTTGCTTAATGTCTTAATGCCACATTTTATAAAGTTGAGATTTCAAACTTTCATGATAAAAGTAAGAGATATAAACTTGTGCATCAAACAGAGAGCTCCCCTGCGTTTCTCAGTAATAAGAACAGTGTGTGTGACAATAACAAAATACACTGTGGGAAGAAAAAATTCCTCTTAGTTTAAGTCAATTGGAGCTCTTGGCTAAAACTAGAATAATTGTGTCTCAATAGATCAATTTTAGAATTGGATTAATTTGGTGGAACATTAGAAAGATAGTTGGAACAATTAGAACATCGAGAACTTAAAATTGTAACATTTCTTTGAATATTTCATGATATGGCACTTCGTTTCATTTTTTCTTTAAACTACTACCAATTAATTATTGTTTAATGATTCGATACATAAACTTGAGAATCCTTGGTTTTGAAATAGGTTCCACGGCCACACGGTATGCTCTCGAAGATTAACACTGAGCTAGTGGCTCACTGATAAAAGGGTGAGTGTGAGTTGCGGAGAGTTCCAAATTCAAGTTTAGCTATGCGATCCATTGATGACTAATAGAGTTCCTTACTAATAACCACCAATCCAATTGGAGTAGGATCATAAAGGAGAGCATTGCTCTGATCAATGATTTAAATATATATATATATTTATACTGAAAGCCCATCAAGAAAAAAAAGGTTATTTCATAATTATATTTATTATAACTTTAACTTAAAAGCGCACACATGGAAGTAGTCAAAATTCAAAATTATCAAAGAAATATTTTGCAATTTTCGTTTGATCAGAATACAACAATAACACTGTTTTCAATCCACTACTACAGTTTCACTTTTATATTTCACAGTTGTTTTTTAATGTTAATCGCTTATTTAATATCGAATTGATCACGTAGAAGTAGAGGTAGGTGATTAGGTTTTTTTCAAATCCAATTTAGCACATGATTCCAAAGGATAGGTGATTGATTTTCCGGATCCAATTTGGCACATGATTCAAGAATCGCCAATTCATGTGAAGCACCAATCTATTCTAGGTTTTTTATCTCCATGCTATCTCATGATCATTTGTAGAGTGAACCAGTTGCTATTTCTCAAGCAGACATCAAGACTTCATTTGGAGTGATCAAAATTATGTAGTTTGCAACTTGCTAATTCTTAGATATTAAGTAGGACAATGACAGTGAACCAACTTCTACATTAATAGGTGGGTTGTTAGAGCTTGGTTGAAGTTGCAACTATAAATTTAAAATTCCTATAAATTTAAAATTCAGTATCAAACTAATTAGAAAATTTTGTTAAATCATTTTATGTAGAATATGATTATATCGAAAAAAACATTCTAATGTATTGTCTATTTTAGAAATGAATATCTCGCATCTCTATTGTTTCATATTATATTTGGGTATGAGCATGACTAATTTATTTTCGTTGATTTCCTCAGATATCTCAAGTATTAATATTTACTTGAACTAGATAGACAACAAAAAATAGAGATTTTAATATTGTGTCAAACTGGACATATATGATTCAAGTATGGTAAATATTTCTCTGAACTTGAAGTGGAGGTTGTAAGTTATATTTCTCTCAAATCATGCTTTTAGAATGTTCACCTAATCAAAGCTACAATTTTCATGAATTCCCTTACAAAAAAAAAAAAAGAAAAAAAGAAAAAAAAACTTTTGGACGTTGTAGCTTATATTTTCTCAAAATCATGCATTTTAGAATGTTCACCTATCTAAAGCTACAATTTTTCATGAATGCCCATATTGAGGGGAAAAAACCTACATATCTACATACATGCCGTTATCGAAGAGTTCTGCACTAGACTCAGAAGACTTGCAGGAGTTTTTGCTGCACTAGAAACCTAACTTGCAGTTTGACAATACTTGACAGAGTATTAATAATGTGGCCCCCAAAGCCTCCCATGTTATGGGCACAGTAAGAATGAATATAGTTTTGTAAGTCTTGTTTCTTTGCTTCCACAAGTAATCTGTGTAGTTCACAGTGTAGTTTGGCATTTTATGTAATACGAACATTCCATTATTAGTGGTAAAACATTGATTTGAGGCAAAGTTTTATCTTCAAAGATTGTAATTATTAGTAGTCAATGCAATTGTGAGACATTATTGAAAGAAAAGTTAAATTACACACATTTTAGACTTTTTGTGAAGGACCGATAGTCCATAGCCATCTACGTGTGTTCATTTTATAGCATGTGCATTTGCAAGTGCCAAAAATCTAGTTGTAGTTGATCTAGCTTAAGCAAGCCGGGCTTTGGGCCGGTTCATCTGGTGCAACAGCACAGGGCCCCCAATTTTAGGGGGCCCCGCAGTCAACCTGGCCCAGAGCAACCAAGCAAGAGGCCAAGAGCCTTGATCCAAATGTTTTATACAGACCAGATGGCCAAGCCCAAAATAAAGGGTGTTAAAAGCCATTTTTACAGCCCAAATATTATATAGGCCTGACCCAAATTCTTTACAGCCCCTGGCCAGCACCTGTGATGCGTCTCTTCGGCTTCGCCGCCCATGCAGCCACCCAGCTATTAATGCATCGGGGCCCAGACTCCCACTCCTGTACTCACTCTCTCTCAGGTCTCAAATCTCCTCTACTCTGTTTGAGTTCTGATCTTTTCTTCAATCTTCAGTACCTCTCTCTCTCTCTCTCTCTCTCTCTCTCTCTCTGTTTTTCTGTCTTCAATTGTTAACAAAACGATTCGAGTCTTCTACTCTCGTGATACATATTAAGATCAGATTGAAAAATCAAATCTATTTTGCTCTCTCGAACCCGAGCCCTACCCCTGAAGGAAATTGCAAGATGAGATTTTTTTTTTAAAAATTTTTTTTAGGTGATTTCTTGTGATTTCCTGTTGTTTACTTTGAAAGTTGAGAATTCTTTTAGACCTATGCACGCAAACAAATAAAATTTCCCCCTTTCCAACTTTCATGGGTATCATCTATATTTTTTGTTGTAAAATTTTAATGGTTATTCTCAGTTTCAATATCCGGTGAAGATTTAATATCTTGATCACAATTTTTTCAGGCCTCTTGAAGCTCTGGGTTTCTGAGGCGGCGACTGTGTATCCAAAGTTGGAGCTTTGTTTCTCATCAGAATGGTACTTACAAATTGTTTATTCTCTTTATTTTCTTTCATTTTTTGGAGATATTGCAAAAACGGGAACAAAATCCTGTGTTGATAAACTTTAAGGATGATGAAGCATACCTCAAATTGAGTTTGAGGCACGTTGCCTAATTTCCTTCATGAGTTCTAGTGAAATATTGGGGCTGTTTGTTTCACCATACAAGTCGTAAAAGTCCGTAATTCGTAAATGACTTACAACTTAATTACAACTACGGTGTTTGTTTGGACCGTAATTCGTAAAAGGCTTAGGCAACTCAACTACCACTCACCTGCAACCCAATTACCACTCACTTACAGTCATGTTATAGTTAATTTTGTGATCATGTAAATTTGTATTATTTTTTATGTTAATATTAATTTTTTTTAATATTTAACATTTTTAGTATTTATTTACAATATTAAATTTTTTTAAATCATCAAATAGTTAATTTTGTAGTAGACTTTTTTACTTATCACTTACACATTACGACAACCAAACACAACATATTTTCTCACTTACAACTTTATATTACCAACAAAACATCGTAAAACTTACATGCATGTAACTCATTTACACCTGTAAAAGACTTTACCAATTACGACTTATAAATTACGGTCAATTACGACAACCAAACACAGCCATTATGCAAGATGATGTTCGGTCTTTCACCAAACAATCTTCTTTCCTTTGGGGATACTATTTTCTAGTATAGTTAAATTAAGCTAACTTACCAAATTCAACTCTATTACCTGTTTCTAAGGGAACCACGCAATGTACCCCAAATTGGTCTATGTTGTGTTGGCGGACATGGTCTTCTTTCTTCAGTCTCAAACCCCTACCTCTCTATTTTCCTCAAATTGATCTATGTAGTATTGATTATTGCAAATTCTGTCACCAGTAGTTTTGCTCACTCTAGAAAAAGTAAATAATTAGAATTCAAGCACATATAGAGACGGGGTCTTATGTTCACTTTTCGCGCAGGACTCCTTAAATCTCAGAACCGGTCCTGAGCTTAAGAGAGTACTAATAATGTACATACCAAAGCCTCTCATGTTATGGATCGCAGGGGCGGACCACCCAGGGTGGTTAAATGACCACCATAAAATTTGGGAAAAATAGCATGTAATATGTTGGTTTGGATTGTAAATTATTCAAAAAAATTGCACCCGCTTCAAAAACTCCCTATTTAGTCCACAAAATCCCTTATTCAGTCTCTATCTCCTCTCTCTCCCCCAGTCTGTGTCTCTCCTCCCTTGATCTCGATCTCCGTCTCTTCTCCTCTTTCACGATCTCTTTCTCCCTCCCTGGATCTTGATTCGCCTTCCTCTCCATCGTCCCCACGGAGTTGTCACCACCATTGTAGCGCCCAGTCACCCCTCGCGAGCTCTCGAAACAGGTCCAAGACTCACGCACCAAACTCGTGCTCACCATCCCCTCTCTCTAGGACAAGGTTCATGTAGGGAGAGAGGAGATAGAGGAAGTAGAGGAAGTTAGCACAGAGATCAGAAATCAAGGAGCATGATCAGTGCATTATAGCAGGCCTAGAAAGACCCTCGGTCGACCGCCCGATCGAACGCAGGAGGGACCGGTCGACTGGGCAGTAGACCGCTGTGCAGAACGTGCACAAGGTTAGCCCGGTCGACCGACTGACAGGCCTTAGCTCTCGGTTGGGTCCGGTCGACCGGCGCGGTTGACCGTAGACATGGGCCGGTCGACTGGCCGGTCGATCGACAGACGCGTTTTCTGCATCCTTTTGGGATTCGGATTCCTTTTCTGGATGTGATCGAATCCAATCTGGGTTTTCTTAAATTCAGGGACTCTGTGACTATAAATAAGGGCTAGAGCCTTCATGTATTGTATCCCAAAAGAATCTCCTGAAAAATTCCCTCTGTATTAGTTTGTATTGATTGTTGAATCAATAAAATCTCTCTCTCCCTTGCCCCGAGGACGTAGGCACGTTGCCGAACCTCGTTAAATACTGTGTTGATTGCTTTTATCTATTGTTTTTCTGTTCCTGTCATGTTGGGTACGTCTCCAGCTGCATCTGTCTCCCGCCTGATTGGTGGATTCCTCAGAGGGGTTGTTATCCTGCTTGCAACAATTGGTATCAGAGCATCCCAAGTTCGGCGTGAGATCGTGTGGTGATTCCAAGGGCATCAGTTGCTGTTTGGCGGAGATCGTGTGTCGATCTCGAAACGACATTGGGACTTGTTTGTGTGATCGTGTGTCGATCTCAAAACAACATGTAGATTGCTCGAGGAATCAATTTGGAGAAGTAGATTGCTTCGAGAACTCTTCGAGGGTTTCGCATAGAGGTAAAGATCCTATCTTTATCCAATTTATTTATCTAACTCCGTTTGTTTCCGCATTCTTTTAAGGAATTAGTTGAGAAGATGGCTGAAGATGGTACATCCATGAATCCACATCCGGTGAGGATTGATGTGGTAAAGTTCAACGGCGCGAACAACTTCGTTATGTGGTGTGAGGTGATGGATGCGCTGACAGCATCAAACCTCGAAGATACTCTACGGTTGGAGAAGAAGCGCGCATCAACGACAGAAGAAGATTGGGACAGGATGAACCGTACAACGTGTGGCTTGATCAGGTCTTCTTTGACACAAGACATCAAGTATCATATGTTGCATGAGACATCTGCGAGGCAGCTATAGGAGATCCTAGAGAAGAAGTATCTGACGTAAAGCATAGAATCGCGGTTGTTTGACGGGAGAAATGTAGGGTTCCTTGTAAAATTTTCTTAAATCAATTAAAAGATTACAATGGATTTACACTCCAATTACAAGAGAGGGAAGATGTTGAGACTTGAATCTCCCCTTTGTTTAATGCTGGGTTCTTCAGGTGGCGATGGAAAGTGAATCTTGTTTTTCATTGACCGGGTGAACGTCAAGAACTTTTGGGGATCTTCTCTTTGGACGGTCGATGGAGTGACACAGCTCTTGATCGACCAGGAATCTCAAAGAGATTGTATGCAAAGATTGGCTTGTACGCAGCAAGTTGCTTGAAGAGTTGAACTCTCTTTCCTTTCTTGTGGCAGCTCACGAGTCAAACCCTTCTCTCAGAATTATCTGATCAACTCACCCACTGACTAACCGACCCCTTCTCAATAACAGGCGGGGTTATTTATAGAGGTTTTAGGGGTTAACGTGCCCCCTAAAAACGCTCCATAATAGGGGTTAACTTCCTCATTATGTGGGCAGTGATTGGCCCCATAACGATGGCAGTCATAACTGAGACGTGGGTTTTGACCATCGCGTTTTGGTGCTGCAGTAATACTGAGACGCGGGTTTTCGACCCTCGCGCCTTGGTGCTGTAGTGAGGCTGAGACACGGGTTTTCGACCCTCGCGCCTTGGTGCTGCAGTAAGGCTGAGACGCGGGTTTTCGACCCTCGCGCCTTGGTGCTGCAGTGGGGCTGGGACTAGCCCTGCGTCTGGAGTTCTGCTTTTTGATGACTTGTCTTTTAATGATTTTTAGACAGCCTACAGAACCCCTTCCAAAGTTTTCAATATTCCGCGGTTGGCTGGGACGGATTTCAAAATACTTTGGACTCTACCTGAATTCACCTTTTTCATGATTGGACTGACAATGCTCTGAGCTTGATCTTGTTTGAAGTATGGCCTTCGTGAGTGTACTGTTGAACTCTTTGAAGCCGTCAAAGATGATCGTGGCGAGTGTCTAGATACACATTCTAAACCACCCCGATGCTCTGGGTTTGTCGTTGGTGTACTTTAAACCAGGAGTGAACAGTCATCTGCTTGTGCCAGTGCACTGTTGAACTGAATTGCAAAAGCAAGGACTGACTACAAGTCCTACGGACGCAGAGGTTACACTGCTTTAAAGACGCGGGTGTTGTTTCCTGATGCAGACGCGACTTTGGGCTAGTTGAAGAGGTGCGATCTTCGGAGGGACGCGCTTTTTGGGATGAAGACGCGGCTTTCGCTCTGTGAAGTAGACGCGACTTTGGCCTAGTTGAAAAGTTGTGACCTTCAGAAGGAAGCGCCTTTTGGGATGAAGACGCGGCTTTCGCTCTGTAAAGTAGACGCGACTTTGGCCTAGTCGAAAAGATACGACCTTTGGAGGGACACGCCTTTTGGGATGAAGACGCGGCTTTCGCTCTGTGAAGTAGACGCGACTTTGGCCTAGTCGAAAAGATGCGACCTTCGGAGGGACGCGTCTTTTGGGATGAGGACGCAGTTGTTGATTGGTAGTGAAAAATGCATTTTTATCATAACATTTACCATCACATTTTCATATTTATTCATTTAATTCTGCACATTTATTAATATTTTGTGATTTATTGTGTGCAGGCCTCGAGTTCTTATTTTTATAAGAAATAAAGCCTAATGAAGCCCAAAAGCCCATATTTGAAGCCCAAGAGTCAAAATGCAAATATCAATTGTCAAAGTGCAATTATGCAAGGGCTAAAGTTGCAATTATTAAAGATGAGGGAAGGATAGAATTCTACCAAACCCTAAACTCTTGCAGGATGAGGATAAAAGCCAAAGAGAGTGCAAAGATAAAAATTCAAAGAATTCGGATTCAGACTGTACACGTTTTAGTGTTTAAATCATAACTTTTGCTACAGTTATGCAAATCCGATGATTCAAGATGCTCCAGAAAGAAGACTTGAAGACCTACAACTCTTATGTTGATCAAACTTTCCAATTCAATCCATAGATAAGCTGATTTCGGCGATCAACATGATAAGAAGTTGCATGACAGATTTGAATTTCTGGAGATAAGATCTTTTGGGAGAGTTGTACTAGGACTCTACATCTTCCAACACCTATAAATATCCCTGCAGATGCAACACAGAGAGTACACAGTCCAGCCAAGAGCCAAGGGCCAAAAGCTAGGGTTTAGGTTTTAGGTTAGATTTTATTTTCATTTTGTAAATTTTGTAACTGAGAGTGGAGATGCTTTCATGGAGGAAGGAATCATACTTGTACTGAGGTGACATCGGTGTAAGTTTTTATTTTTCCCCCATTGTTAATAAAAATCTGCTCGAGGTTGGTTTGTTTTTATTCTTGTTTCATTGTTTCTTTATTCTCGCTTTATCTTTGTTTTTCTAATCTTGTTCTATGTCATTGTTTCTCTCTGATGACTTGCAATCCGTGAGACCCGATTGCTTCGAGACTGCCTAGCCAACGAAGATCCCTTGATGGCTTATGGCGACGAACATCCTATACGCCATACTTGCAAATCTTCTGAGAAAAAGTAAGTCGTCGCAAAAGGATCGAAGGTAAGTAGGACTGAAGAGGTAGGTGTGTATTTTATAGTCTTTTCCTTTTCTTTTCTTTTCTTTTTTGTAGATTAAATCCACATCTTCCACAATTCTTTTCTTCACTTCATTGTAAATACCATCCATTGTAAATACCACTACTAATAATAAAAAGATAAAAAAAAAAGAGATAACTTGCTTAACGCTTCCATCGCAGTCCCTCCCTGAGGATCACGACCCGCATAGCCCTGCTACCGCGGATTAGAACTGATTCCTCGCACATCTATTCTTAAAACTAACATATAATATTTTGTGTGCAGGAAAATTCAGTCAACAGTTGTTGAATGCGAATCCGTGCTGTGAGTGCGTGGCCACGTGGCCTGTAGAATTGAGGGGACATCTTCTTTTTGGCGCGCGAACTTCACGCTGCATTTAATACGCTTTCCACTCGTCGGCAGAGATTAGGCGTCGAACCAAGCGCCACGTATCTCTACGAATCACTGTGCCTATAAAAGGCAACAGTCTTTCAAGAGTCATCATTAGACTCTTCTTCTTCATTTGAACCTCTTAGGGTTAAAAAAAAAACTCGAAGCTTTTTGTTCTTCTTGTTTCTTTCATCCCCAACATCGATTTCACGGTCGTAATGGCACCAAAGGCTAAGCATGCTGCCTCGCCTTTCAAGGCGATCGTTTCTGAAACCCAAATGGGTGATTCCTCCATACAGGAAGCCCCTATTTCAGGTATTAAAACCATCGAATTTGGTTTTCACCATTAAAGAGGCTTACAGAGTTATATCTCTTAACTCCCTTTTGAATGTGAACCGCCAACGCGGGCTCATGTCTGTGTTTGATCTTCAGGCGTGGTTCTTGAGTCGATAAACAGGACGCAGGTTTGATGACCTCTGCGTCTTTTATCTACTTGAGTCCGTACCTGTTTGTTGAACACAGGGCCCCATTGAGCCTTGCGTTTTGGATCCAATACTTAGAATATTTCTAAGTGCGAGGGATTCAGACGCAGATTTCTTACGACTCTTGCGTCTTGTGAGATCAGACGTTGGTCTTAATGAATCTTGCGTCTGAGTCCGATACTTAGAAATTTTCATAAGTTCTGGATTGTTTAAGACGCGGGCTCCATGCTAGCCTCGCGATCTTTGGATCTGGACGCAGATTTTGATGATCTCCGCGTCTGGGTTCATTTCTGCATTTGAGTTGCAAATACTTAATCATTTTCTTTCAGATTCCTGATCAAGTGTTATTCTCTTTTGTAGTGCAATATTCCTCCAACCCTCTATCCAAAAAGTGTCACTTCGGGCACGTAGGCGATGCTGACCACAATCTAACCTTCGTGTTGCAGAAGACTGCTCCTGTGACTACTGATAAATCGAAGGAGCGAAGGGAGAAGATCTCCAAGGTCAGCATGAGGACCTTCCGGGAAATTATTACCGACGGAGTGTTTGAGACGGATTCGCGCACTCCGTTAAGGAAACCCGTCTTCTTTTTTGGTGATGGCATTAATGAGGATGATAGTGCCTTGCATGACGGCGATTACAAGTGGCTTCGCCAGATAGGGGATAGGAAATTCTTTCTTCCCAATATGGAGAGGATGTATCCCCTATCCTATCTCCAGCACATGTCTGTCCACCGTGTAATGGAATGGGACCTTACTCGATCTGCCTCCGGTGTCTCTCTCGGTATACTAGGCGCCAAAAGAACACACTCGGTGGTCACGGTAAAGAGGTTTTCGGTTTATTTCCCGGATTGATCAGATCTGAGTATCCAATAGGGGAAACCCCTCGGCTCGGCACTACCTTCATCAATCAATTCATGAAGGTAAGGGGTGATTTTCTCGTTGATTTTCGCCCGCTCGGGTGGGTCCATTCTTCCGACAAGTCCTGGTGGGGCAAGATGGTGGGATTTGTCCTCGTCGAACTCGGAGCTCTACTGGAAGAGGTGGGGCTGTATCATGCGGTCAGGGCTGTGCAGTATGGCATCCCGCAAAGTTCCCATAATTTCTATGGGATCCTGGAGCATTATAACCCTTTGACGGGGACATTCTTCACTCCGGCCGAAGAGATGGGGCTCGCCCTCCATGAGCTATATGAAGTTTTGGGGTTGGTTATGGGAGATGCCCCTTATAAAGAATATGTTCCAACTTCTGAAGAGCTTCATCTCTTGAAGAAGGAGTGTCCTCAGATATACGAGACCCACTAGGAAGTGTTGTGTCACTTCCACATCTGCGGTCAAATAACCTCCTGGAGAGCCAGGGGTGTCAAGCAGATGTCTTGGGCGAGCTACCTGTTTAACGGTATAACTGAGAAAGATCACTCAGTGACCATTCTGGCTCCTAGTACCGACAAAGAAATCGCTGAAAAGATTGACGCCTCTGTGAGTTCTTACACCACGGAGTCGAATGAAGACACTTTCAAACCTGATACGGTTTTGGAAAGCTTTCATCATCAAGCCCGGGTCCCCATTTCTGACCGGGCGCTACTGGCGGGCTTTCTCATGCTGTGGCTGAAGCGCTGCGTAGTGTCGATATTGCCGCATGAAGTGATTGTCGCCGATGTGGTGTACCCGGCGGTCTCGTTGGCCTATGGCAGGTCTATCGCCCTCCTTCCAGCAATGGTGGGTGGAATCCAAAGTGGATTACGGGCTCTCGTTCAAAACCTATGCAAAGTGGAGGCCATTGTTGACTCCAAAGGTAGACCAGAGGTTAATTCAGAAGGGAGGCCAAGAGTGAAGACCCCCAACCCCAGGATCGAGTTTCTATACATGTACCTGATGGCTTGGTACGTTATGCACTGCCCTTCCCTGATGACGCCGGTGTCTCAATCCGAGGGGTTTGTCCCCTTTGTGTAGAAGCTGGAGAACTCCAGCTGGTCTTGTTATTATATGTTCTATGTTCGGAAAAGCATTCTGAACATTTCGAACTATCATCTCGACCGCTGCTTCCCCGAGAATACCGGTGCATCTTATGGGGATAAATTTGCTGACCTTGTGGGACCAGATGACTTCACAAGGTTGCCATCAGGAGTCTTCTGGTGGCTGATTAATATCAGATCCGAGTATCTGATCTTTCAGCAAGGGAACTCATGCACAATCGAGCCCTATATGCCGAACCATTTTGCCCGACAATTCGGTTATGATCAACTGTATGTCGGTAACCCTAATGCCAAACTCTCCTTCAGCGGGAATTTGTTTGAAGGTGCTCGGGCCTGGTATTACAGTGTGGCTGGGGGAACAAAAGCTATTTTCAGCTTGCCTCACAAGACGCCCAACTGCTACACGAGCCTCAGTTTCTGCACTTGGTATTTCCAGGCTAGCAAGATGCCTGATTACTCAATAAATCACTCATGTATCAAGAGCATTAAAGCGTCTTATGAGGACAAATTGGTGTCCAACAAATGCGCGCGAGGCATGGATGAATACCAGGCAGCTGAGAAAGAGGTAAGAGGGGTGACAGGGGTGGAACCGAGAGTAGCAGCACCCAAGGAGCAGCCTGCTAAAAAGCGTCGACGGGCTATGTCCAAACGTCCCTATGGCTCTACTTCCAAAGTTGAGCCTACTCCAAAGAAGGCCAGGAGAGACTCGGGGGCTGAAGCTTCAATGTCCGAAGCCGTCCCTTCTGGTATTGAGGAACAGAGGGAGGAAGAGGAGGAGGAAGAAGAAATCCCCCTTCTTCGTCCTCGTGGACTACGCAGCAAGGGCCCCACGATCTTAGAAGAAGGGGAGCTTGCAGATGAACCCGCTACGATTGAAGAGGCTGAGCAACTCGAGGTTGACCTGGTAGGAAGGGATGATGTTGAGATTCCAGGGGTCTCAACTCAGCCAGGGTCTTCTTCAGTTCAAGAGAGGAGGGGTGAGGAGCAACAGCCTGGGTCTCCTACCGTATTGATGCCCAGCTTGCGGGTGGTCGACCCCAGCCCTACTACTGGGGTACTTGGTGGCAAGGTCTCGATTGTTGAGACTTCTTGTGTTGAACTATCGTCTGCTTCGTTCGAAGAGCATGAATATTATTCTGGCGATGAGGTCGATTTTGGTGATGAACCCGCCCTTTCAGATCCCAGTAAATTCTCACATATTTCGGAGGAAGAGATACAAGGGTGTGACCCTGTGACGGTTTCGCCAATAGCAACAATCATTCCTGCTGAAGGTACTCTCGTTGCCTTGTTGACCCGGCTTCTCCTTTAGCTAGGGAAAAGTTTTGACGTTTCTTCTTAAATTTGTGGTATAGGGCTGGCCACTGACAGTGAAGTTGCAACTTCCTCTCATATTGAGGAAATGATATAAGAGTTGGCCCAGCAGGAGGGCCCTGAGGCTCTTACTACCGAGATGCCTCAAGAGAGGGCAACTATCGAGGTTGGGAAGGCCTCAACCCCACAAGATCTGCCCAAGAATTCATCATCTTCAGGTCCTCATCCTGGTAAGGGGATATTGATACATTGAAATTTTTTTCTTTTATTGTCATGGTTGACGTTTTGGTGATTTGCAAAGAGTGCTGAGGGAGCTCAGGCAGAGGTTCTTGCGGCAAACGTCGATCCAGAAGGCAGTACAATTCAAACCTCGACCGAGGAACCCAAGGAGTTTGCTGTTACTTCAGTCGCCGTGGAGGCTGCTGCAACAATAAACGCCCTGGAAGTGCCGGTGATCCTCTCAGTACCTGACGAGTCTGTCGTCGACTGCACTCCTGCGCAAGATGAATTGATTCCCGTCTCTCGCCCTGTAATTGAAAGGGGATCCGAGAGTACGTCAGTAGATTTTTTCCCAGCCAATGATATCATGGAAGAGCTGGCATGTCAAATGGTGCAGCAGTTCTTTGCTTCCATGCGATCATGTATTAACCTCATCCTTTCTGGGGGCAGCTCTTTCGAGTTTGCCCGAATACTTCTCGAAAACCAGATCGGGAACATTGGTCGTACTGGGGGTCCTTCGCAAGCTAGGGCATGCCTGATGCTGGTGGAGCAGCTGGGAAGCGATCTGAAGGAGCTCAAGTCCCTGAAAAATGCTGATTCAGTAGACGAGACTCGGACAACTCTGAATAGGCTCCTTGCTGCTCAAGAACAAGAGCGAAAGGAGATGGAGGAACAAATATCTAAAGAGACCCGCCATCTCCAGCGTTTCCAGGCTGACCACCAAAGGCTGATTGGCGATTTAAAGGAGTCTGAAATCATCATACAGAGCGCAGAGCAGGTTATTGCCACAGCTCGAGCTACTATAGCCAAGGCAGAAGCCTTGATTAAGATCAACGAGCAAAAGCTTGCCGCTGCCAGAAAGAAGCTGAAGGAGCTGGAGACTGCCAAGATACAGACTGAGGAGAACCTTTCTGCTCATTCCTCCAGACTGGAGTTTCTTCAAGTACAGCTAGCCGCGAAGAAATTTTTATCCGAAGAGGAACTGCGGGTCTAAGCTCTTATGGAGGCTGAGAAAGCGCGTCAGCACGAGATGTATCGTCTCCGAGAACAAATCCGTTCTTTGGCGAATCAAGATTATTAGCCTCCTCCTTTTTTTTTGTTTGTAAAAAAAAGAACACTCTATTCGTCAAGAGCGTTTGTATTACTTTTATCATTTTTGGATCAAATAATAAAAGTCTTCAGAATTTTGCTCCATCTTCATTGTTTCACTGTAGATGAATTCAATTTCCTAACCGCAGTCTTTGATTGTAATCCTCGACTGGCCATGAATAATAAACTCAGGCTGAGCTGAGTTCTTAGGCGAAATGCGGTTTTGATTTATAGTGGAGACGCGGTCCTGGGAAACGCGACTCCGACCGTTCAAGCTTGCGCGAAAGACGCGGCTTTGATTATGTAAGGACGCGGCTCCCTAAACGTAGCCCTTAATTCTATCCGAACGCAGAGTTCAGGATGCAGCGAGGATGCAGTCTTATGTTCCTCAAGACTAACGCACAGATCTCAACCAGTTAATGAGGACGTGGAGTTGGCTCAGTAAAGGCATGGCTCTGGACCCTTGACATGGTGCAAACTCAAATTATATTGAGTTTATGATAGGAACACAATTGTCGTCTCGCAATGTAGACGCAGCTCCAGAATCCCTGTGAATGACATAGGCCTTCTTTATTATGGACACAAGTTTCAGAACGCAGCTTTCAAATTTTATGTGACTTCAAAGCGCGACCTCGGAATGGGTCCCTTTTGCTGAGGGGATGCGGCTCTGAACCGCTTCGAGAGACGCGGTCGCGGCTCTGTTAACAGGAATGAGAAGGACGCCGCCTTCGAGTTCACAAAAGGGTGCAAGCTTCTGGACGCGGCTCTTGGTCCTGCGTTTAATGCAACCTCCCAGGCGTTACATGCGTCTTGTCTTAAAGATCTTGTTAGATCTTTAAATGTTAAATCGGTATTGACGATTGGGAACTCGTGTTCTCCGATGTTTCCCGAGGCGGCAGTCCACGCGTTAGCCCTTCATTGGGCTTAGACATTAATGCCTTTAAATGCCGAGTCGGCATTGCCGGTTGGAGGCCCATGTCCTGCTTCCTGAAGCGACGATCCCCGCGTCAGCCCTTCATTGGGCCTTGACATTTGTGCGGGAATTAAGGCCGATGGCTCTGATTAGTGCGCTATTAATTACAGGCTTTATGGGTTGCCTATAAATAGGCATTGCCCCTTAACAATCCATTACTTAGACTGTTTTCCCTCAAGAGCAGGCGCTCTGAGGGACTTCATCTTCTTCCTTCAATGGGATTTGCCCCCATGGATGACGACGACCCAAATCTTTCATGCTTTTCTTTAATCTCTCTAGAAGATTATCACTGTCAAGTGATTTCAAAATCAAAAAGCGTCTCTTTGAGTACCTTTTATGTCTGCGCCTTGATGCAGAAAGTTCAACCTTTAAAAGGTTATTCTGCGGGTAGGGATTACTTGTCCGCCATGAAATACTCGGCCTGACTGAGTTTCAGTTTGGCTGTCCCTTGAAGAGATTCATCTTCTTGACCTTCTCTTGAAGTCTGACTGATGCGCCCATTATTTGGAAGTTGCGCCTTTTAGACTTCCTGACGAAGTGCGAGTTGATTGAGTCTAAACCCTGACTCAAAATCCTCTGGATGCGAGTGTAATGGACTTTTGCACCTGGATTGTGAGCTTTACATACAGAGCTCGCGTTTGGGACTGTTGACTTAGAAGAACTTTAACTCAAGCCGAAGGCTTCAGACTTGAATGTAGCAACCCTTGCTTCTTAAACAAGGCCGTGGCAGGTCTTAAAAATTAGACTGTATTCAAGTCTGTGTGTACGCGAAGTCCACTACTTTGATTGCGTCTGTTTCTGTCGCAACAGAATTTTGACTTTCTGCGTGGGTCATTCCCGCGTCTGAAGACACAGTCATAGTCGCGTCTGTTCTTCAATCTTTCTGTTTCAGGATTCTGACCTTCTGGTTTTTACTTCTCGCAGGTAGCCTCAATCATTCTTTCGCATATTCGCTGGGCCCTTGGGAGAATATATCGGCCAGCGAACTTGTTCGACGGTCGATCATTGGAGAAGAAGTCATGGCCCTTGTCTGCGGGAGACGAGGATTTGACATCCGCTGAGACCTCATTGGACACGATGCACCAGTCATGCTTCTGTGTCCGCCATGGTCACAGTGGGTATGGCGGTGGATATGGTGGTGGGTATGGTCCTTTTGCAGGACGTCACCTGTAAGGTCTCGAATCCTCCCTTCACCAATCTCACCCCAGAAGTGACATCGACGAAAAGTCCATATTCATTAGATGACTTTCTAGTGGTAAAGATGTTCATCAACGAAGGATCATGGCCTGCACCAGTTGGTCAGAAGGTTCTGATGCATTTCGACCTCAAGAAACACCACTGTTCTTGGTCAATGATGGACTCCTTCGATGTTTATGTCATGCATTATGATGTAATCAGTATCCGATCATTACCATAGTGCGCAGCCTCTCTTTGGCGCCATTCCAAACATCTTGTATTTGGAGTGGTGAGCATGCTTCAAAGAGTGAGTGCAACCTTTACTGAGAGAGAGGGACTTCTTTGTACTCCTTTATTGTAACACTCAATCATATTGTATAAGAGAGTGTCTTGTATCACTTTCATATATTGGATATAAATAAAAGCTAAACTTTTGTTTTGTTTTCTTCTATTGTCTTAAGCTCCCTTTTTGTATTGAAAGTCAGACGAATAGAAGTAAAAGACCTTCGGCTCGCTAAAAAGATGATAACAAACTTAACGAGTCAAAGTTTGTAGAAAAATCCTGTTTCAGGAAATTCAACTGTGCTGTCAGAGGTGTAATTTTAACTTGACAGAAGTAAGATGATTCTTGTGGACCTGCCAATCTATAAATGAGAATGACAAGTGGAATTTATACCCCCAGGGAGGATGAGTTTCATCAGTGGTTTGGAATTAACTTAACCAAGACCCAGCTGGGAATTTAGTGAAAACACTGTTAACGGTGTAATGTTAACCTGACAATGTTTTGTTTCTTTTTAAATGGACTTGTTACTCTGTTGACGAGAATAACAAGTGAGACTAGACTCGTGGGGAATCTAGGAGGACTTTTTTCGTTAGAGGTGTGATATTAACTTAACGGGTTGGATACAGTCTTGTCAGAAGTGTGATGTTAACTTGACAAGGGTGTGAGTCAGAGGTGTGATATTAACTTAACTCAAGAGTGTTCCAGCTTCATTTGGGAAAACTGAAGGTATCACTGTCATAGGTGTAATGTTAAACTTGACAGCGAGGGCAATGCTAGAGGTATAATTTTAAACTTGGCATTGGTCATCTCGACTTTAACAAGGAAGTCCGAGGGAAAGTCATGGCCTTAAGTGTATTGTTAACTTAGTAATGACTTGGACGCTAGAGGTGTGGTGTTAAACTTAGCATCGTTCATTTCAGCTTCGGTATGGATGTCTGATGGAAAATGACTGTCAGAGGTAGATATTAAACTTGGCAGCAACTTGATTACTGTTAGAAGTGTAATGTTAAACTTAACAGTAATTTATTAGAGGTGTGGTATTAACTTGACAGCAATTGACTCATGATAAGAGCAATTTGAGGACTTGCCATTCTACTGATGAGAATGACAAGTGAAGTTTGAAGTGCCAGAGGTATAGTGTTAACCTGACAAATTTGAAGGCTTGTTACTCCATATAGGGTTGACAAAGTAAGGTTTGTACTCGATGGGGAGTATTGAAAATTTTCATTACCAGAGGTATAGTGTTAACATAGCAATGATTGTATTTTGTAGACCTACCATTCTGTGTATGAGAATTGGTAAGGGATTTTAGAGGAGAGAGTGAAACTAGCCCACTTAGGATTTTTAGCAAATCCTCAGCTATCAACGGATTTGAGGTGCCTTTACCAACTATCGTTTGAGTTGGGCTAGCCATGCTATTCCCCTCAGCATGGTGAGTTGTCAAAAACTTATGTTGGGCTTAGAAGCCAACATTTTCCTCTGTCCTTAGCCGTTGGAGGCTTCGGACGTTAATGAAAACAAGAATATTAGAACCCCAGTTTTGCCTTTCGTTTCTTTATCAATATTTACATCATGCATCATGGTACAGTCAGTGCGCGATTAGTTCGTCACCGATCTACCGTGGTGTGACCTAATGAAGGAAAGAAATTTTTCTTGGATCTGGAGCTTTGATCAGAGGTGTAATTTTAACTTGATCAGCGGGAGAGTACTATAAGGATAGTACTTCTTCAGGAACCTGCCATTGATCGGCATCATGAGTGTATCGCCATTTGAAGTTATGAGACGATATGATCCATTTGAGTAGACTGACTCTACTACAAATGGCCCTTCCCATTTGGGTTAGAATTTTCCTTTTGTCTTATGCGTCATCACCATAGGTCTTCTGACGGCTAAGACAAGGTCACCTTTCTTGAAAGTTCGCACTTTAACTTTCTTGTTGAAGGCTCTGGTAATCCGAGCTTGGTAGAGCTCGACTTGCTGTTGGGCCTACAGACGTTTATCATCTAAGGCCTCCGATTCTTGGAGTCGCTGTCGATGCTTATCCTCCTTTGTCATCTCCGCTGTCAAGGCGACACGTAGAGATGGGATTTGGATTTCTAGTGGAAGAATAGCTTCACACCCATATACCAAAGAAAATGGCGTAGCTTTAGTTGGGGTTCGAACAGTTGTGCGATAGGTGCATAAGCATTCACCTAGCTTGTCGTCCCAGTCACGCTGACTTTTCGAGACGAATTTCTTGAGAAGCTTGCCAATGGTCTTGTTGAAAGCTTCTGCGAGACCATTAGCGGCGGGGTAGTATGCCGTTGAGGACACACTCTGGATTCTATACTTAGCGCAGAACCTCTGGAAAGCCTGACTAATAAACTGGGGTTCATTGTCATGGACAATTCGCCGAGGTACACCAAAACGGTAAATGACATGATGTTTGACGAACTTGATCACATTAGATAACTTTACCTCCTTCAAAGGAATGGCCTCAGCCCATTTGGAGAAGTAGTCGGTTATGGCTAAAATAAACCGATGTCCTTTTGAGGATGGTGGGCTGATAGGGCCAACTACATCCATGCCCCACATCTCAAATGGCCAAGCAGAAGTCGAAGAGTGAAGGTACCCTGGGGCTTGATGGATGAAATCACCATGCACTTGGCAAGCGTGACATCTTTTGGCATAAGTGATGGCGTCAGGGATCATCTTAGGCCAATAATATCCCAACCTTTGGAGTCGATCCCCAAGTTTTGGGCCAAGTTGGTGAGCTCCACACATACCGTCATGGGCTTCTTTCAATACCTACTGTGTCTCTTTTTGCGATAGGCAGCAAAGCAAGATCCCGTCATGCGATCGACGATACAATGTTCGTGTGATCGCATTATAGTAGAATTTGGGGGCTTTCCTCCTAATGGCGGCCGCTTCTTTGGTGTCCTCGGGCAGGATGCCGTACAAGACATAGTCAATATAAGGAAATCGCCAGTCTCTAGGCTCCGGACCGGTTGACAACTCGAGAGCTTCTTTGACTTGACGATCTCTTGTTGGCTTCTGGTGATCCTCAGGAGCAATTCTCGGGCAATACAGGTCGAGGCTGTGGACAAATATTTTCTCTACCGCTCCAGCCGGAAGAGCTAAGGAGGCAGCGAGGGACGCCAGTACATTTGCATTCGCATTTTACTTGCGTGGTACATGGTCGATGTAAAAGTTTATGAACCTCTTGGCCATGTGGACAGTTGCGTTGTAATAAGATACTAAATCTTCATGTCTGACTTCGTACTCCCCGCGAACTTGGTTGACGATAAGTTTAGAGTCACCATATGCCTCGAGATTTTTAACGCCAATCTCATCGGCGAGTTGCATCCCAATCAAGAGGGTATTGTACTCCGCTTTCGAAAGATGTCTGGGTCAAGCAGATTTCAACGACCTCATCTGGGAGATCCTCGTAAAGTTTGGCTGCCCTCGGATCTAGATGCTCAGCGAGGAAATCCGCCACCGCTTATCCCTTCACAGCTTTTTGTGGTAAAAAGTGCATTTCATATTGGGATAGCAATATGGCCCATTTTGCCAGCCGGCCGTTTAACGATGACGGCTTTGTCATGAGTAACCTCAAGGGGTTGACTTTTGATATGATATTTATAGTTTGGTCTACCAAATAGTGTCGCATTTTCTGAACAGCGAACACCAATGCCAAACATTCCTTCTCGATTGGGTTGTACCGATGTTCAGTCCCGATCATTGTTCTACTTAAATAGTAGATCACTTGCTCTCGTCCCTGATCGTCGTTCTGGGCTAGTAAAGCTCCTAAAGAATGATCCATTGCCCGGACGTATATCAGGAAAGGTTTTCCGGATACCGGAGCTGCAAGGACTGGTGGTTGTGTGAGGTATTGTTTGATTTCCTCAAATGCTTGCTGGCAAGCGTTGTCCCAAATGAATGAAACGCCCTTCTTCATTAATTTAGTAAAGGGTTGGCATCTTCCGGAGAGATTTGAGATAAACCTTCGGATGTCGCCAATCGTCCTTGCAATCCCCTAAGCTCCTTGAGGTTCCTCGGAGGTTGCATCTCCTGGATAGCGTGAACCTTTTCCGGGTCCAAATGAATCCCCGTGGAGGTTACGACGAATCCTAGGAATTTGCCACTGGCTACCCCCAGGAAGGATTTGGTGGGGTTCATCTTCAATTGATGGGCCCGCATGATGTCAAAGACAACCTTTAAATCAGTTATATGATCACCTTTAGCGCGGCTTTTTATTGCGATGTCGTCAACATAGCATTCCACCGTTTTGCGCATGTGTTCATAGAAAATGACATTCATAGCCCTTTGATATGTCGCCCCCGCATTCTTTAGTCCGAAGGGCATGACAGTGTAGCAGTATACCCCCAGAGGTGTCCTGAAAGAGGTATGTTTTTCATCATCAGGATACATTTTGATTTGATTGTATCCTGAAAATCTATCCATGAAGAACATTCGCTCGAATCCACATGTATTGTCAATCATGACATCTGTGATTGGCAGTGAGAATTCGTCCTTGGGACATGCCTCGTTTAGATCACGAAAATCAATGCAGATCCGAATTTTTCCGTTCTTTTTAGCAACGGGGACGATGTTGGCTATCCAATCAGGATGTTGTTCTTCCCTAAGGAAGCCAGAGTCTATAAGTTTTCTGACTTCTGATTGAATTGCCTCCATTACTTCTGGACGGAACCATCGCTGTTATTGTTTGACAGGCTTTACGTCCGTATTAATGTTGAGGCGATGCATAGCCACTCGAAGATCAAGTCCAGGCATGTCCTTGTAATTCCAGGCGAAGACGTCTATATATTCTTGTATAAGAGATATTAGATCCTTTTTCTCAGAAGGTGACAGGCCTTCGCTTATAAAGATGGGCTTAGGATTAGCCTCATCTCCTAGATTGATCTGAACAACCTTATCTTCCGTGGGTGGCTCACACTGTTCAAAGCGAGTATCCCAAAGAGCATTTAAGTGTTTGATCCAAGGATCTGTATCGGATTGGATCATCTCTTCATCTCCGTCTTTCAGGTGGCTTGTTGAAACCATATTCACTGAAAGTTCTCTAAAGATGTTGCCGACACTAACATCTGACTCCCATGATGCCGTGCCTGAAGAGTAATCATGGCATAATGACTCTCCAGAGCCAGAGGCTGATGGGATCGGAATTGACACATAGCCCAACCCCCTGCGAGTCTGATAATAATAATCAGGGGATTTCCCTTTTGGCACAAAAGATCGGAGTAGTGTTCTCCTCCCTTTGCCGAAATTCAGCCCTAGACCGTTTGTCAGATCATATCCCATGCTTTCCATCATTCTGAGTGCATTTGGCTCATAATGACCGAACTGAGGGGGTTCCTTCTCACTTTCTGATTCTCCACGGGACATCGGTTCGGATTTAATTCATCCGAAAAGAATTGGTTTTTGGCCTTTCCGTCTTACTGGAATCATGAATATTGATTCTTGCGCATTACTGGCATCTTGGTACGTTTCGAAGGACGACTTCACTGGTACATGCAATGATGTCAAAGCATCCATTGCCGACCAGAGGTCATCATTCACTTCGGTACTAGTGTCTGACGGCACTGAATCAGAAGCGAACACAGAGAAATAAGCCAAATCTAATTCTTCATTAATATACCATCCACCTACATCATCGGTGGTGTTATCAACATCGAGCTTATTAATGCTCGTTACAAGTGGATCTAGCTCCCACATGCACTCTTCGTTTTCTGGCTCGGTGTCGGCTTCATTACCAGAGTCTGGCTCTTCAGGATGCGGGATCTCATCTGTTTCTACAGAGTCCTGATACAGGAGAGAATCTGTGAAATAGTTCTCGACTCCCTTGAACGGATGCCTTTCGGTAATCAACGTTCGAACCTTTCCACTCCCGTCGATGTATTTCATGACTTGGTGGAGAGTAGAGGGAACGATAGAATTACGATGAATCCATGGTCGTCCTAGCAGCAAATTGCAGGAGGTGTCAGCATCGATCATGTAGCATGTCACCTCCGACCTTAAATCCCCGATCTGGCATTTGAACTTGATCTTCCCCATTGGACGGGTACCAATGGCATTGAACCCATAAAAATGGTAGTCTGGGTAGCGCTCAAACGGTGAGTAGGAATCCCTAGATGCTACATGACCCGATGAGACATAATGCTTAATGCGGACCCGGGATCCACCTGAATGCGACTTACTTCAGATGAACCAATATACCCTGTGAAGTACAGGGGCCGATCGTGTTTCCCTTTGACCTGCATATCATCTGCTGTGAAGGTGATGCAGGGAGCATTTTGGGAGGCATGAAGGCAATCTTCTACATCTTCCTCCTTGGCCGAATCGGCACCTGGGTTATGAACGCCTCAGCATTAGCTAGGGCCTCTTGCAAAGCTTCTCTAGTTGACTTTGATAGCCTGAGGAGCTCATAAAGAGTGATTCGGGCTGGGATATTGGCTAGCTGAGTCAGGCCATCAAAGCGATAAGGTGCTGTGGATCCTTCCGCGATGTCTTTTGAGAGAACTTTGAAAAATCGAAGCTCTTTTTTGTCTCTCCACGGGTTGTTTTGTAGAGGGCTTGGCTGGCTCCGTAGCGGGTTTTGGAGGAGTTGCCGCCATTTCGTCATATTTTTTCAAATATGACTGACCCGAATGGGTTTCCGCCACAAGATGGTTAGGTTCTGTGGCCAGAGATATTGTTTCCTTCTCTGAATCCGTCAGCGAGGGAACATCAGTCTCCGCTTCTCGAGAAGAGGCACATACCACATTACAGGATGAAGCTTTAGCTTTGCCTTTGGACTTTCTGCTGGTCACAGTGGTCCATTGCTGGCCGTCCACAAGATCGGGATGAACCCACATGATCTCCTCCTGAGGTGTAGGAACAGGTACAAGGCCCTTCTTTTGCTGCTGGTGAGGGTCTATGTTGACCATTCTCGGCTCTCCTCTTAGTACAGGGACTACTCCGGAGGGTGTTGGAGGTTGTTTTCTAAACTGGAGAAATGACGTCATATTAGCTGTCACCTTCTTCTGCTCTGGATGGAGTTTTAATACCTCTGCGTCAATCAGAACCTGAAGGATGTCCTTGAAGACATAACAGCTCTTGGTGGGCAGTCCCAGCATCCTATGATACAAGCAGTAGTTGGGACTATCGGTTTTACCGACTTCTTCAGGGCGCCTAGCTTCAGGAAGCTTCAGTCTGTTGCTCTTGTTAAGTAACTTGAAGAGCGAGTCGACATGTTCGTCCTTGAAGGAATACTGCTTGCTGGCGCGTGGTTGGCTTGAAGAGCCACTTCCCTTGACCGGTTGAGGTTTAACGGGGGACTTGGTCTCTGTCGCTAAGTTATCCTTCCTTTTTGTTTGGAGAGATGTGTCTGGCGCGCGCCTTGTCGACCTTTCAGGTCTGGGTTTGTTTTCTTCCGCCCTAACCCGGGCGACAATTTCTTCAGCCTGTTCACCTTGTTGGATCAATTGTTTCCAGGTGCTTCGGTAACTCCTATTTGGGCGAGGAGTGAAGTTTGTAGATTGTGGCGGCATGTTTCTACCAGGGTGACCTGGGTCATACCGCTTGGACATCGGAGTGCTACATTCTGAAATCTTTCTACGAATGACTTGACGGACTCTCCCTTTCGTTGCTTGGTGGCCAAAAGAGTAGGCATGGTGACCTCTGAGTCATCTTCAAAGAAGCGTGTTAGGAAGAGCTTCTCCAAATCGCCCCAGTTCTTAATGGAGCCTTTCGGGAGCTTCATGAACCATTCAAAGGCAAGTCCTTTTAGGGTGCCGATGAACAAACGTGCCAGGATGGCATCGTTATCTACCACATTCCCTGTTTGAGATAGTAGTAGATTTGTTGGTTCGGTGAACCTTTTCCATCAAAAGCTTGGAGGGTCGGAGCCTTGAACTTGGGAGGGTATGGAATAAGGTCCCACTCGGTCGGATATGGCTGGACCACTCCCGCTTCTTGCAGGCCTTTCCGGTTAGTAAGGGCCTCAAGACGTTGCTCCAATTGATTCAATCTTTTAGAATGAACCCTTCCCTGGTCTCGGTCGTCCTTTCCTTGTGACGAGGATTTAGACGAACCAGAAGTAGGCTGCTCTTTCTCCTCTATACGTACAGAAGATGAGCTTTCTTCCTCTTTTTGTTTGCCTTTAGACTTTTTAGAGGAGGCTTTGTCGGTTGACTTCCTCTTGTCTTCAAGCAACTGTGCCAGCATCTACTTGAAGGAATCGATAGATTCTTATTGCGCACGAATCATCTCGAATTGTTCCCTCTTGACCTGGGCTTGCTGCTCCAAGCGCCTAGTTGTCTCCTCAGGAGTGCTTGTCATATATATAAAGGCCACTTTCTTTATAGAAGAGTTTGAAGCCTTTGACTCTGCAATAGCGGAATGCGAGTCATCTACCTCAATGCCCCGGGCCAGGGCATTGTAGTCAATCGGGGGGATTGCCCAGTCCGAGTGCGAGTGTGTCGGTACACTCCTTCCGGTTCGGTGTCAGACTCATCGGAGCTGACCGCAGGTTGCTTTCCCCTACTCCTGCTCGTCATGTTTGCAGTGAACTCAGGATATTCAGCATCAGAGAAAATCCTCCTCCTGTGGGAACGATTTCTTTTAGCTGATCGGGGAATCAGGGTCAGCTGTCTAACTAGAGACTGCTGGTTTGCACTTGAACTGCAACGGCATTCAGAGAGCATTGTGATAAGCCGCTCGCAGCAACATGATGAAGTGATTCGATTAGCACTTCTCTTCTTTGTCAGATAATCCCTTAGATCCATAGGAGGGGATCAAAGAGATTGGCCTCGAATTACTGAGGGCGGGAGGCATCTTTGCTTCGTGCCACTGAGTTGCAAGGTTCTGGGATGCGGTTCTTGCGTTGTGGCTTCGAAACGCGAATCTGGTGTCTCTGCTGATAAGAGACGCAGCTTTCGCGTTGCTGATTATTGCGTCTAAACAGAGACGCTTGAGAGCTGCAGGGCTGATGGGCCCGTGCCTAGAGGCGCGTGCCTCTTGTGCTTAACAAGGTGCGCGAGCTTCGCATCGGCGTTTGGGGAGTGTAGCTTCAGAAGAGCCAGACTGGTGAACCTGACGTTTGGGCTGCCAAACGCGGACTTCACGTGTCAGATATGGTACAGAGGAGACGCTGGTCTGGACCTCGTGTCCTATCTCTGTTGGACAGTCAGTTGTTCCAACTTGTAGTTGACGCGCATGCCTCCTCTGCCGCCGTTCAGCATTCCGGTTGCATCATGGAGGTTGAAGGGAGCCCCGACGACCTGGTGCTGAGGAAGAGGATGGACTGGAGGGACACCGGAAAGGTTCACCACGCGGGTCTCCTGAGAGACGTTGGTGCGGGCATTACGCCTGACGCGTTTAGCCACGACCTCCTTCACAGGAGCCGCGTCTGAGAGAATATCAGAGCGGACTTCAGGGCAAATCCCTGTAGAGACCCTGCGGTAGGCACGGGCCTTTGGGCTCTTGGAGCCAGAAGAAAGGAACTCTTCATACTTTGCTTGGTCGAATTCCACGACGAGTGATTCGACCGTTTTTCCCATGTAAATGACGTCATCTTGCGCTACCACTTGCTCATCAGTGGAGAAAGTAGTCCCCAGCAGAGTCGCCATCTCTTGTATGACGGGAGAAATATAGGGTTCCTTGTAAAATTTTCTTGAATCAATTGAAAGATTACAATGGATTTACACTCCAATTACAAGAGAGGGAAGATGTTGAGACTTGAATCTCCCCTTTGTTTAATGCTGGGTTCTTCAGGTGGCGATGGAAAGTGAATTTTATTTTTCGTTGACCGGGTGAACATCAAGAACTTTTGGGGATCTTCTCTTTGGACGGTCGATGGAGTGACACAGCTCTTGATCGACTAGGAATCTCAAAGAGATTGTATGCAAAGATTGGCTTGTACACAGCAAGTTGCTTGAAGAGTTGAACTCTCTTTCCTTTCTTGTGGCAGCTCACGAGTCAAACTCTTCTCTCAGAATTATCTGATCAACTCACCCACTGACTAGCCGACCCCTTCTCAATAACAGGCGGGGCTATTTATAGAGGTTTTAGGGGTGAAAGTGCCCCCTAAAAATGCTCCATAATAGGGGTTAACTTTCTCATTATGTGGCAGTGATTGGCCCCATAACGAGGGCAGTTATAACTGAGACGCGGGTTTCAACCCTCGCGTCTTGGCGCTGCAGTAATACTGAGACGCGGGTTTTCGACCCTCGGGCCTTGGTGCTGCAGTGAGGCTGAGATGCGGGTTTTCGACCCTCGCGGCTTGGTGCTGCAGTGAGGCTGAGACGTGGGTTTTCGACCCTCGCGCCTTGGTGCTGCAGTGGGGCTGGGACTAGCCCTGCGTCTAGAGTTTTGCTTTTTAATGACTTATCTTTTAATGATTTTTAGACAGCCTACAGCGGTTGCAGTTGAAGAGTAAGCTTTATAGTTTTCAGATGCAAAGAGGATGCTCCATCAATGAACACTTGAATCGCTACACGAAGCTTCTTATAGATCTAGTTAATGTTGATGTGGAGACCAGTGAAGAGGATAAGACGGTAATTCTTTTGAACTCTCTATTGGTCCCGAGATGATGCCAATTATAGGATCTAGAATATACGTCAACACTCAAATAAAGATATTAGCGTTACAGAAATAAAGTACTTGCAATAAAAGAAAATTAAATCTCAAAAAGTAAAGCAAACAGAAAGATAAGAGATTTATCCTGGTTCGGTTCTCGTGACCTACATCTAGTCTCCAAGCCACCCGCTTGAGATTTTTCTTTATCCTTTGACTTTATACACCCAAAATTAGCACCATGCACACCACTTGACAAATCTCCTTTGCTAAATGTGTACAACTCTTCTTACGACCAAGAAGACCACAATACCTTGTACAAACTCTCTTCAACCCGAAGACGCTCTTGTACAATGCTCCTCTTTGAGTGATTACAAATGATCCTATAAGCCTTGAATCTGTATGTGATCGTGAACAAGGGATATTATAGGTGGAGTCTCAGAAATCTTCACTATAGAGTAGGAATTTGAATGAAGAACTGAAAGTGGGAAACAGTTTTCTGAAAACAGATTTTTTTCAATAGAGTTTTTGGGCAGAAAACTATTGATTTGAATTGGTGTCTTTAACCTAGGATAACATACCTATTTATAACTGAAATCTATAGTTAGTTAGGGTAGTTATGAGGTCAATTTTGAATATATAAACGTTAGATAACGTTGGATAAAATACCAGAAAATAGAAACTGTCCAACAGTCAGAAACTGCCATTAGTCGACTTGAGATATGGGGTTAGTCGACTAGGGTAGGCAATTTACACTGGGTTAGTCGACTCCAAATTAGGCCAAGTCGACTAGGTCAAGATTGAAACACAGGACAAGTTACTGGAAACTGAAACTAGTCGACCAGACTAAGAGATTGGTCGACTAGGCCAGATATTAGTCGACTAGGAAAAATAGTAAGTCGACTAATAGTAAGTGTAGGTCAGAAACAGAGAGTTGGTATTTTTGCAGGACAAAAGTTAGTCGACTATAAAAATTGTCAAGTCGACTATACCATGTATAAGTCGACTACAAAAGGGTATAAGTCGACTAAGTTGGCTAATGATGTGTGTGTATATTTAAGGCCTTTAACAAACTATTAAACATTACAATACACATCCATAGCTACTCTCTTTGGGAAGTCTTGATCATGTAGAACTCTTGAATAGGCTTGTAAGATAGAGCTCCATTGAAATATCTTCACAAATGTATCATCAAAAGCAAGTTCCAACATTCTCTTCCTAGGGAAGAGTATGAGACCTTTACTCTTACATTGCTCAATGGAAGAAAATCCCTTAACTACAGTGAGGTGTCTTCTGCTCTTATGAGTTATGAAGCAAGGAGAGAAGATAGAGTGTCTTCTTCGGGGAACACAACAGCAGAGGCATTGGCGGAAAGAGGTAGAGTTCCAATAGGAAGGGAAGAAATGATCAGGGAAGATCGAAGTCCAGATCAGGCTTCAGAGATTTGAAGAGAAATCAGTGCGCCTTGTGCAAGGAACTAGGGCACTGGAAAGTTGATTGCCCGAAGGTCAAAGGTAAGAAGGTGAGTCAAACACCGAGGCGAATCTCGCACAGGCGGATGGATCGGATGAAGACACATCAATATTCTCTCTCTGTTACTACTCCTACCATTGATTACTCAGATAATACTGAGTGGATCTTGGATACCGGATCCACCTGTCATGTGTGCCCGAACAGGGCCTGGTTTTCTAGTTTTGAGAAGCTAGATGGATGTTATACGGTCATGGGTGATGATCATCCGTAAAATATAGAAGGGATGGATACATTTTGTATCAAGATGGATGGGGATAGTATGAGAATTGAAGGAGGTAAGGTATGTACCTCAACTCAAAAGGAATCTTATCTCTGTTGGTGCTTTGGAAGCATTGGGTCTTGTGATATCTATACGAGATGGTGTTCTCAAGATGATCAAAGGCTCAATGGTGGTGCTGAAGGGCGTCCGTCGGGGAAATCTCTACTACTTGAAGGGTAGTACGGTTACAGGTCAGATAGAGACTTCTAATTCTTCAGATGATTGTTGCACGAAGGTCTGGCAGGTGAAGGTCGGACATGGAGGTGAAAAGTCTTTGCAAGCTCCTGCAAAGAAGGGATCATTGGAAGGTGCTGCTACCTGCAACTTGAAAGGTGAACACAGCGTTCTGGACAAGAAGAAGGTGAAATTCAGCACCAGTACTCATCGCTCAGAAGGTCTTCTTGATTGTGTTCACGTAAGCATTTGGGGACCTGCTAAGATTGCATCGCTTGAGGTCACAGGTACTTTGTCTCTTTTATTGATAGTTTATCTAGGCATTGTTGGATATATCCCATGAGACAAAGGTGTGAAGCTCTAGATATGCTGGTGAAGTGGAAAGAAAGAATGGAGAAGCAGATAGGTAGGAAGATCAAGGAGCTACAGATTGGTAATGTTGGAAGAGACATGAACTAATTCCTACGATTTGGCCAGAACACTGGTATTGGTACTCACTTCACAGAAGGTATAAATCGGTTGGCTAAGGAAGTAAACCGTTCCTTGCTGGAGAAGGTTCGATTTTTATTGTTTAATGCAAGATTTGACAAATCATTTTAGGCTGAGGCGATTGTGTATGCTAGCCATCTTATAAATGGATCGACTGCGATAGCAGGTAAAACTCCATTGGAAATTTGGTCTAGAAAAGCTGCTCAAGATCATGATTTGCTGCGGAAATTTAGAAGTCTGACCTACTTCAGTGCCAAAGATGACAAGGTGAATCCGCGAGCAAAGAAGTTTGTGTTTTTGGGTGTCAAAAGAAATATGAAAGGCTACAGGTTATGGAACCCCGAAAACAAGAAGATCGTGTTGAGTAGGCATGTCACGTTTGATGAGACTTCAGTATTGAAGTCTACTGTCTCTCAGCAGGTGGAGAGGACGGAGACCAAGGAAGTATCGCAGGGGGTGGAGGTTGATGCTACTCCACCATCTCCAGTTGGTTCGGTATCAATGAAGATTTCACTAGATGTGACACAGGGTGAAGATCATGTATCCAGGGTTGATACTGAACAGGTTGAAGATATTGATGAGAATGTCAAGTTGTTTGCATCCATTGGACCAAGGTAAAACCACGCTCGTAGGTAAAGAAGCATGAATATCAAGCTTGTGATTGCGACAAGCTAAAGTTAAAGGCCGTTGTTCTCCATGATGGTCGTGAGGAGGTTCATATGACTCAGCCAGATAGGTTCGCTGCTGAAGATTCAGATACAAGTGCTTGAGCTTGATGGAGCTCATTTGAATGAACTACGGTTGTCTTGATCCTTTGGGTAAGGTACGTAGGCAGCCGTAAAGGCGCAGCCACATTTGGTGATGCAGCCCACATGAAGCTGTTTTGGGTTCTCGAGAAGCAGATTAGGACTTCATGTAGATGTGAAGAGTTGGACTTCACGTAGAGGTGAAGCATTGTGATCTCGATGAACAGATGATCTTCCGGTGAGAAGATAGTTGAGCTTGCATAGAAGGGGTGTGCATCCAGTTTGTTGAAGCCGATGATGGTGTTCGGTGTACTCTACTCAAACTTGGTTGGACCGTCAGCTGAAGACATGTAGACTGGATAGAGCCAGTTAGTTGGAGAGTCAATGTTGACTCATGATGAGTTCTTCATGAGGTCATGTAGTTGCTGAGTAGGAGATACGTTCGGTGATCGACATGTATAGAAGTTCTCCTAAGGTGAAGTGTAGGGAAGGCATGTGCGGTGCATGCCAGTTGATAGCTGAGCTGCAGGTTCCAAGTCGAGATCGTGTGTCGATTTCATCGAGATTGTGTGTCGATTTCGTCCAGAGCGCTCAAGCCGAGATCGTGTGTCGATTTCACCAAGTGATAGACTGGAGTTCATTGGAGCTTGGCTCAGACTTGAAAAATCTTCACCGAGGTGGAGAATTGTAGGGAGAGAGGAGATAGAGGAAGTAGAGGAAGTTAGCACAAAGATCGAAAATCAAGGAGTAAGACCAGTGCATTATAGCAGGCCCAGAAAGACCCTCGGTCGACCGCTGGTGGGACCGGTCCACTGGGCAGTCGACCAGTATGCACAACGTGCACAAGGTTAACCCGGTCGACCGTGGCAAGTAGCGGTCGACCGGCCCGGTCGACCGACTGACAGTCCTTAGCTCCGGTTGGGTCCGGTCGACCGGCGCGGTCGACCGTGGACATGGGTCGGTCGACCAACAGACGCGTTTTCTGCTTCCTTTGGGATTCAGATTCCTTTTCTGGATGGGATCGAATCCAATCTGGGTTTCCTTAAATTCAGAGACTCTGTGGCTATAAATAAGGGGTAGAGCCCTCATGTATTGTATCCCAAAAGAATCTCCTGAAAAATTCCCTCTGTATTAGTTTGTATTGATTATTGAATAAATAAAATCTCTCTCTCACTTGCCCCAAGGACGTAGGCACGTTGCCGAACCTCGTTAAATACTGTGTTGATTGCTTTTCTCTATTGTTTTTCTGTTCCTGTCGTGTTGGGTACGTCTCCGGCTGCATCTGTCTCCCGCCTGGTTGGTGGATTCCTCAGAAGGGTTGTTGTCCTGCTCGCAATAGTTCACCCCCTCTCTGATGTAGGAGATCAAGAGCATCAACAGGATCAAGAGCAGCAGCAGGTCAAAGACAGCATAAATATCAGTTTTTGTTGATCGCCCGATCGACCGAACGAATCAGTCTTACATCTAGTCGATCGCCTGGTCAACCGTCCTGAAACAGAGAGTTGAGTGATTACAGTCGATCGATCGCCCATTCGACCGACCTCCTTATCTAGTTGACCGCTCTTTCTACCGGTCGGCCACTGCTTATCAGAGTATCTTACTCTAATTAGGATTTAGTTTTTGGGTTGGTTTTGAATTCCAAATTGTTTAGTTTTTGTTTCTTTAATTTTAATTTTCTAGTTAGATTAGTACTCTTCTTTATTTACCTACATGCGACCATTGTATCTTTGTAATTGTAATCAATCAAATTTTTCTTATTTTCCTCTTCAAATTTGCTCATGGATTCAAGTTGTTATCTTTGGCTCATGGATTCAAATTGTTTCCTCATGGATTCGAGTAATTTCCTTCTTGAAAATCTTTTTAGGGTTCGTTAGCGCTAGAATGAGATCTAGCCAACGTTTTTTGCTTTCTAGTCTGCATCAAGTGATATCAGAACTTCAGCAACATTCCGACGGTTGATGGAAACGATGATGATCAATAAAGCCTTTCCGAAAGAGTAGATGCTATAGAAGAGACATCACCACTATCAAATCAGCCTTGGATTGTATGGCTCAAGCAATCAAAAGGATATCTCTCAAGATTGATGATTGTAATCTAGCTGATGGTACGTACCGAAGCGGACGTGATCGTTCATCAATCAATCTTCCCCACCACCTTGGCCTTCATCAGGTAATCCTCATCCTCAATTTTCACCACAATAATTTCTCCTCCAATGACCACCACAACAACCACGATAACCATCACCACACCAAGAAGTCCTCTACGATTTTTTCAATATGAAGATCTTTCCGATGAGGGAGAATTGAACAACACCTTCCATCAAGAAGATGACTTTGAAGAGGAGGCTTATGATGGAAGGATGGCCTAGTGCAAGGCCATTAGCAGATGGCAAATCCTAATCCTAATAGGGGAGGAGAATTTTCTTTTCCTAATCATGATAGGAGAAAAGAAGACTCAAGTCCTAATGAATATAGGATGAAGACCGAGATTCTTTCTTTTAGTGGGAACCTTGATATTGAATCCTTCTTGAATTAGGTTTATGAAGTAGAGAAGTTTTTCGATATGGCTTACGTCCCTGAGGAGAAGCATGTCAAGCTCGTAGCCCACAAGCTCAAGAGAGGAGCAACCACATGGTGGGATCAACTACAAGTCACAAGGAGACGCCAAGGCAAGTCACCCGTGATGACTTGGAGACGTATAAAGTAACTTTTACAAGATAGATTCCTTCCACTTGATTACCAACAAATTCTTTACAACCAATTTGAATAATGCAAACAAGACATAAGAACTGTTGCTACATACACTGAAGAATTTAATTAGTCATCAATTCTATATATTATTATCACATTTTCCTACCCGTTTTATAAATAATACCCTGCTAATAATCGTTTCTGTCTTATGTTTGCAAATCTTACAGGGAAAGGATCAAAATGAAAATTATGGCTGAATACTTACTATTTTTGGGATAATTTCACAGCTACATGGTATGCTCTCTCAGACTAATATTGAGCCAGTGACTCACTGGTAAAAGGGTGAGAGTGAGTTTTGGGGGGATCACAGCTACATGGTATGCTCTCTCAGACTAACATTGTGAGAGTGAGTTTTGGGAAGTCCTAAGTTTAAGTCCGGTTACTGTTGTGCGAGCGATCCAATCACAACAACCAAACAATAGAGAATCCCAAGATCTCCAGCACAAAGAACAACCCAACAATCACACGAAGAACGCACAAATCACAAAGACAAGATTTAACGAGGTTCGACCTCAATGCCTACGTCCTCGGGGCAATCAATGGAGAGATTTATATTTAGGAAGATGATTACAATAGCTCTTCTTCTCTTTGAATGCAAGAGAACTCACAGCTAATACAATTTTCGCAGGCTTCAACCCTAGAAAACCCCAGCAGCCCTTAAATACCCTGCTGTTCAGCAATTTGCAGAACAGCAGATTTTTGCCCAAACCCGACTGTCGGTCGACCCGGCCGGTCGACCGACCTCCACCTCGGTCGACCCGCCCGGTCGACCGAATTTAACCGAGAGTTCGGGTCTTACAGTCAGGGAATTGCGGTCGACCGGCCGAGTCGACCGCTAAGGCCCTGTGCATGCTGTGCATGTCGGTCGACCGGACCGGTCGACCGACCCTGCCTGATTCTGCTACTGCTGCTATTTCCAGCTGTTGTTCCCTTCGTCTTCGTCGTCAACTTCCTCAGCGATCACTAGACGACCCCTCGACGAACCTTATCAACTTCCTCATCAGTAAATTCTCTCTTTCTAACAATTCTCCACCTCGGCGAAGATTTCCAAATCTGAGCCGAACTCCAATGAACCCAGTCCATCACCTGGCGAAATCGACACACGATCTCGGCGAAATCGACACACGATCTCGGCTTGCGCGCACCGGTCGAAATCGACACACGATTTCGGCGAAATCGACACACGATCTCGGCTTGGAATCTTTGGCTCATCTATTCCTGGAAAACATTGCACATGCCTTCTCTGCACTTCACCTTAGGAGAATTTCCATATCTGCCGATCACTAGACGTGGCTCCCTCTCCGCAACTTCACGACCTCACGAAGACTTCCTTATGAGCCAACACTGACTCTCCACTGACTAGCTCTATCTAGTCTACCTATTTTCCACTGACGGTCCAACCAAGTCTGCGTAGAGCCCACCAAACATCATCGGCTTCAACTGGATGCACACCCCTTCTTATGCAAGCTCAACATCTTCTCACCGGAAGATCACCTGTTCATCGAGATCACAACACCTCACCACTATGTGAAGTCCAACTGGTCACAACGCTTCACCTCTACGTGAAGCCTCTCCACCTCTACGTGAAGCTCCAACTGGCCACAACGCTTCACCTCTACGTGAAGCCTCTCCACCTCTACGTGAAGCTCCAACTGGCCACAACGCTTCACACTCTACGTGAAGCCTCTCCACCTCTACGTGAAGCTCCAACTGGCCACAACGCTTCACCTCTACGTGAAGATCCAAAATTACATCTCGAGAACCCAAATAGCTTCATAAGAGTTGCATCACTAAATGGCTGCGCCTTTACGGCTGCCTACGTACCTTTGCCCAAAAGGATCAAGCCAACCGTAGTTCATTAAAATGAGGTTCAACAAGCTCAAACAATGGTACCTATATTTGCAGCAGCGAACCTATCTGACCGAGTCATATGAACCTCTTCTCGACCATCATGGAGGAAAACGGCCTTCAACTTCAGCTTGTCAAGATCACAAGCTTGAGATCCATGCTTCTTTAACCACAAACGTGGTTTCACCTTGGTTCCAATGGCTGCAAATAACTCGACATCCTCAATAATGTCGTCAATCTGTTCAGCATCACCCTTGGTATCTTGAACTCCTCCCGGTGTCACCTCCGATGAAGTCTCCTCTGATGCCGAACCAACTGGAGATGATGGAGTAACATCAACCTCCACCCGCTGCAATCCTTCCTTGGTCTCCGTCCTCTCCACCTACTGAGAGACAGTGGACTTCAACACTGAAGCCTCTCCAAATGTGACATGCCTGCTCATCACGATCTTCTTGTCTTTGGGGTCCCACAACCTGTAGCTGTTCCTTTTGACACCCAAGTAGACAAACCTCTTTGCCCGCGGATTCACCTTGCCACTCTTGGCACTGAAGTAGGCCGGACTTCCAAACTCCCGCTGCACACCATGACCTTGAGCAGATTTCCCAGACCAAATTTTTAATGGAGCTTTACCTCCTATCGCAGTTGGTATGTTCATGAGATGGCTAGCATACTCAGTCGCCTCAGCCCAGAACGACCTGTCTAATCCTGCATTAGACAATAACCTTAGAACCTCCTCCAGCAAGGAACGGACTACATCTCTAGCCAACCCATCTTTACCTGTTGTGAAATGAGTAGCAATACCTGTGTTCTGGCTAAACCGTAGGAACTGGTCCATGTCCTTTTCAACATTACCATATGAAGCTCCTTTATCTTCCTACCTATTTGCCTCTCCATTCTTCCTCTCCACTTCATCAACACATCTAGGGCTTCTCCCCTTTGTCTCATCGGATATATCCAAACCTGCCTAGATGAACCATCAATAAACGAGACAAAGTACCTGTGACCTCCAAGCGATGCCGTCTTAGCAGGTCCCCATACGTTCATGTGAACACAATTAAGAAGGCCTTCATTGCGGTGAGTACTGGTGCTGAATCTCACCTTCTTCTTGTCCAGAACGCTGTGTCCACCTTCCAAGTTGCAGGTAGCAGCACCTTCCATGGATTCCTTCTTTGCAGGAGCTTGCAAAGACCTTCCATCTTCGTGTCTGACCTTTCCCTGCCAGTCCTCCGGGCCACTTTTATCTGAAGAACTCGAAGTCTCCACCTGATCTGTCATCATACTACCCTTCAAGTAGTAAAGATTTCCTCGGCGGACGCCCTTCATCACCATCATTGAGCCTCTAATCATCTTGAGAATACCATCTCGAACAGATATCATCATGCCCGATGCTTCCAAAGTGCCAACTGAAATAAGATTCCTCTTGAGTTGAGGTACATACCTCACCTCCTTCAGCTCTCGAACTATCCCATCATCCGTTTTGATGCGGACTGTACCCATTCCTTCTATATTACACGGATGGTCATTCCCATGACCGTGTAACATCCATCCAGCTTCTCAAAGCTAGAAAACCAGGCCCTATTCGGGCATACATGATAGGTGGCTCCGCTATCCAAGATCCACTCAGCCCTATCTGAGTTACAAGCAGTAGGGGTAGTAACTGAGAGAGAGAACACCGATGAGTCATCATCCGATCCATCCGCCTTTGCGAGATTCGCCTCGGTCTTTGACTCCACCTTCTTATCTTTGGCCTTAGGGCATTCTGCTTTCCAGTGTCCTAGTTCCTTGCACAAGGCACACTGATTTCTCTTCAGATTTCTGAAACCTGGCCTGCTTTTCGATCTTCCTCTAATCTCCTTTCCCTTCCTTGATGAACCTCTGCCTCTTACTTCCAATGCCTCCGCCGATGACCTTGACTGAGAAGGATGCCTCTCCTTCTTCCTTGTCTCATAACTCATCAGTGCAGACGACACCTCATCATAATCCAAGCTCTGCCTTCCATTAATGAAGGTCAGTGTGAATGTCTCGTACTCCTCTGCAGGAAGTGAATTCAGAAAGATGACCGCCTTATCTTCCTCATCTACCGTGACATCCACATTTAGTAGATCTGTAAGAAGTTTCGTATATCGGTTGATGTGCTCATTTACTGTGCTCCCCTTCTTCATCCGAAACTGATACAGCTTACTCTTAAGCTGCAACCTAAACTCTACACTCTTCGTCAGGTACTTCTTTTCAAGGGTTTCCCACAATTTCTTCGCTGACGTCTCATGTTGCACAAGGTATTTTATGTCTTGTGACAAGCATGAACGTATCAAGCCACATGCCGACCTGTTCATCTTCGCCCAGTCTTCATCAGTGGTAGTATTCTTCTTCTTCGCCAATAGGAGAGTGTCTTCGAGGTTTGATGCATTCAGTGCATCCATAACCTCGCATCTCCACATACCAAAATTGTTAGTCCCATTAAACTTAACAACTTCAATCCTTGGATGATTGTTCATTGTCTTAACAGATGCAGTTTCTTCTGCCATTGAGATTTTTCCTGATTCTCTATCTATGCGGAAGATCAACTACCTTGAAATAGATCTATACACAGATAAAAATATGATTTTTACCTGTCCCTCGACACCCTAGATCGAGTTTCTCACCAGATCTATTCCACCACGAATTCAACGAGCCCTCCTTGAGTCCTTCTGAGATCGACACACGATCTCCACGAGCACCCAATACCTCAGATCTGAGATCGACACACGATCTCCACCGGATCCGATCTCGAGCCCTCCGAATCCTCAGAAATCCCAAGTGCAACCCGGAAGCTCTGATACCACTTGTTGTGCGAGCGATCCAATCACAACAACCAAACAATAGAGAATTCCAAGATCTCCAGCACAAAGAACAACCCAACAATCACACGAAGAACGCACAAATCACAAAGATAAGATTTAACGAGGTTCGGCCTCAATGCCTACATCCTCGGGGTAATCAATGGAGAAATTTATATTTAGGAAGATGATTACAATAGCTCTTCTTCTCTTTGAATGCAAGAGAACTCACAGCTAATACAATTTTCGCAGGCTTTAACCCTAGAAAACCCCAGCAGCCCTTAAATACCCTGCTGTTCAGCAATTTGCGGAACAGCAGATTTTTGCCCAAACCCGACTGTCGGTCGACCCGGCCGGTCGACCGACCTCCACCTCGGTCGACCCGCCCGGTCGACCGAATTTAACCGAGAGTTCGGGTCTTACAGTCAGGGAATTGCGGTCGACCGGCCGGGTCGACCGCCTAAGGCCCTGTGCATGCTGTGCATGTCGGTCGACCGGACCGGTCGACCGACCCTGCCTGATTCTGCTGCTGCTGCTATTTCCAGCTGTTGTTCCCTTCGTCTTCGTCGTCAACTTCCTTGGCGATCACTAGACGACCCCTCGACGAACCTTATCAACTTCCTCATCAGTAAATTCTCTCTTTCCAACAGTTACGACTATCCAATTGGTGACTAATAGAGCTCCTTACTAAAAACCACCAATCCAACTGGGGTGGAGCATAAAAGAGACCATTGCTCTGGTCAATGATTGACACTGAGAGGCCATCAAGAGAAAAAAAAATTATTTCACAATTATATTTATTATAATTTAACTTAAAAGCGCACACATATAAAAGTAATCAAAATTCAAAATATTTTAGAGAAATATTTTGCAATTTTCGTTTGACCAGAATACAACAATAACAATGTTTTCAATCTACAAACTCCTTCTGCAGTTTCACTTTTATAGTTTACAGTTGTTTTTAAGGTAAATTGTGTATTTAATATCAAATTGATCACGTAGAAGTAAGGTAAGTGATTGGTTTTTTTTCAAATCCAATTTGGCACATGTATTCAAAAGGATAGGTGATTAATTTTCCGGATCCGATTTGGCACATGATTCAAGAATCGTCTCTTCATGTGAAGAACCAATCTATTCTAGGTTTTTTTTTATCTCCATACTATCTCGTGTTCATTTGAAGTGAGCAAGTTGCTATTTCTCAAGCATACATCGAGACTTATTTGGACTGATCAAAATTATGTAGTTTGCAACTTGCTAATTCTTAGATATTAACTAGGACAATGACAGGGAACCTGAAATCACCTAGAGGGGGGGTGAATAGGTGATGGCTATATGATAATGGCAATTATGCGGAATTTAAAAATTTAACTCTAAACAATTAGCACAATACAATATTTCTTGCAAGTAAAGGACAATGTAAAATTGCAAGTAATAAAAGAGATAGAGTTAGAAGAATTTGAGCAAACGCAAACACGCCGATATGTTTCCGAGGTTCGAGCCACGCTCTACGTCCCGCCTTCACACTTGAAGGATTTCCACTATTGAGGATCCCACCGGATCAACAATACAAGGACAACACTTGTCCGTCTCCCGTGATGACACTTCACCACCTTGAGCACACTAGCTCGCCTTGAGGCCGATGCCTCTACAACTTCACTCAATTACAATGAAAGTGATCACACTTGATCACTTTACAAAAGAGCTCACTAAGCACAATCCTAGAACCAAATAGGAGAGTTAGAGTATGGGATTGTGTAGTGCAAAACTAAAGAGAAGTAGAGGAATAGGCTCCAAGTAAGGTGTATGGAATTTTGGCTTTGGAGAGAAAAATCTTTTCTAAACTTAAACTTTGGAGATCTTGAAAACTCTTGTAAAAACTCTTGATATTCTTTGTAAAATTGTTAGTCATGTCACTTGAAGTGACTACCTATTTATAGGGGTCAAAAACTGCTCAAGAGATTCGTTGGAGACAAATCCCTAAAGTCAAAGAGTCAGAAAAATAGCTGTTGGACCTGTCAGAATTTTCTGACAGAGGCCGGTCGACCGGGTCGGTCGACCGCCAACGGTCAAAAATCCGACCGTTGGGGCTCACCGGTCGACCGGGTCGGTCGACTGGCAATTTCCAGAGAGCAGCAGGTTTGGGCCGGTAGGGTGGCGGTCGACTTCCGGTCGACCGATACGCACATGCACAGTTGTGCATGTCGGTCGAGTGCCGGTCGACTGCCGGTCGACCGGGCACTGTGAGTTCTGTAAAAACAGAACTTACAGACCTGGACAAATTTTGGATTTTGGTTTTGGGTCTTGGGTTAAATACTTTGGTCTTGAAAAATCATAGAGTATGAGCATGTGTCATACTACTATCAAGGTAAAATACTTTGATAAAAAAATCTTTTGATAAAACTTGATTTTCCATAAAATGTTTTTCCAAAAACTAGTCTTTCTAAAATCGTATTTCCAAAATAAATATGTTTATATAAAAGCTAAGTTGGAAATGATTTAGAAAGTCTTTTTGAAGCCATAAACCACTCTAGAAAATGTGTGTGTGTGATATCCCATATCTCTACTTCTACTATTTAGTTTTGACAAAAAAATTCTAAAATGAAAATAAACAAAGTACACATCTTGGATTCTTTAGCAAGTCTTGATCTTCTTCTTGAACTTTTCTTCAACGCAAATTCCGAAGCTTCCTATGTGCTTTAGCTTGGGAATGCAAATGTTGGGCAAACTCCAAAAGTGTGAGTCTTTTAGCGGAGTCGTCAAAATCTGTTTCTTTGAACCTGAAATACTTTAAAATAAGATTGTTAAATATATAACTAAATATGTTTTGCTATCATCAAAATAACCGGGATAATGGCCTTTGGGCCAACAATCTCCCCCTTTTTGATGATGGCAAAACATATGTAGTTATCACAAATATTTTGGGTAGAGTCTTCAAATGAAGCTCCCCCTCAACACAAGCATATATAAAAATCATACTCAGGCATATTATCACAATTGATAAATCATAAACATCATATATCCATGCCCACAGAAAATATCAACTACTCATGTCATATCATAGATAAAAGGAAATGAGTCTCAACATGACATAAATACATAACACAAAAGATACATGTCCACAACACAAAAATAAAAGGTGTCCAACACAACAAAATAAGTCAAGTACATAACAAAATAACAAAAGTGTCACAACAAAATATCTCTCTCTCCAAATATCTCTCCCCCTTTTTGACATCATCAATAAAGGGGAGGTCACTCATCAGCATCATCAGCAGCATCACTCAGTGGCCTCGTCATCCTCCTCCTCGTCATCACCAGAGGCCTCAGCCATCGTCTGATCATCACCATCATCTGAGGAAGAAGAGGAATCTACCTCCTCTGTATCCAAGGCATCAACTCTGGGGCGCGGTGGTGGAATAGAGACGCGAGCTCTGGGAGGGAAAGGAGGACCAGTGGCTGGGAGTCGACGAGCACCCGGAGTCCCATCAGGAACGACCAAGCCGAAGTGAGTGAAAAGAGTCTGAAACTGAACGTCCATGAATCTCATGGAGTCAGTGATACAAGATATGTCGTTTCGGATCTCAGCCCGAAAAGCAGCCTCACGCTCAGCACGTACGTCCAAGTCCGCACGAAGTGCTGTATCTCGCTGCTCGACCCAGGCCTGATGTGCCTCGATCTGAGAGCGGACCCCCGAAAGGATATGATCCTGAAAGTCTGGAGGGAATACAGGGGCTGAAGGTGGAGCAGGATCAACAGGAGGAATAGGTGGTGGTTGCACAGGTGCGTGTCTACGCAACTGAGCTTCCATCATCTTCAAAGCAGCAGCATTGAAATCAGATGAGGGTTTTGAAGGGGCTTGACCAGAGAAATCAAAATCTAAAGCCCTGAGAAGATGGGTAATGAGCATGCCATAAGGCAGACTCCTACCAGCAGTGCGAATCTGATCACAACACATATGAGAGGCGATAACTCGAGGGAAATTTATCTTAATGCCTTTAAGGAGGCAGTAGATAATCAAAGGAACAGGACCTCGAGCATGACTGAATTCACCAGATTTAGGCACGATATTATGAAAAATAATCTTAGCAAGGACTTGAGATTGGAGGGAATACTGACTCACAATCTCATTCCTCATCAAGTCGGGATTGTCATCCTGGTGAATGAGAGTGGATGCGGTGAGTGACGACTCACCCTCCGGATATTCTGAAAAATCATGAAGGTCATGAGAATAAACATCTACTCCATCAGTGGAAAGATGAAGAATCCTAGCAAACTGACCTAGGGAAATATTTATATCCCTACCCATCACACGAGAAGTGATCCGGTTCCCACTAAATTTGAAGTTGGCATAGAAATATGGAACCAAGGATGTGTAGACCTTCTCCCTGATGGAAAGGAAATCCACAAGGTTGTTGGTACGGAGTATGTGGGGGATATCAAGGTGTTCAAAGTCATGGATAGCCACATACCTACCCGAAATTGTGTTCCTAGGGGCTAGATGAGTGTAACGATCAGAGGCAAGATCGTTACGCAACAAAGGATCAGTCCTAGGGGCTTGAGAGGAGGATTGGGCAATGCCCTTTCCCTTCTCAGAACGATGTCTTTTAGGAGGCATGACAAAAATCAAATTTTTAGGGGTTTCGGCACGATCTAGATGACAATAAACCTAAAATAGAGACAATGGAACAAATATATTTAAGCTAGAAGTGGAAATTTGAAGTAAAAATCGGATTTTTACCTTGTTGAAAATTTTTGAAACCCTAGCCGAAAATCTGGAATTATTGATGATCCGCTGGTTGGATCGACCTGAGATTTGAGATCTGGAGTAGGAAGGAGAAGTACGAAGTGGGTTTTAAAAGAATTGAAGATCAGATGAGCGGATTGAAAGTTGGGAATTTTGAGAAGAGGTGCTCCTGCGGTTCGCTGAGAGAGAAATGAGAGAGTGAGAGAAACAGTGAAGAAAAAAGTCCAAATATAAGCCAGAATTCGACGATCGGTCGACTGGGGTTAAGGGCCGGTCGACCGAAAAGATACAGAGAGTCACGCACTCGGATCGGTCGACTGGTCCTATAAAACAGTCGACCGGTAGCAGAAATAAAAATCCAAAATTTTCTCTCAGGCAGCGCCGGTCGACTGGGGTTAGGGTCCGGTCGACTGGTGCTGTCTGAAAATCTGCTACCAGATTCTGACCCAGAAAAAATTTTAAAGAAAAATTATAACAAATAAAATATGATATATTATAACATACAGGGATACAACAACCAGTTTTAAAAATCTTCTTTTAGTGATCACATCAACAAAAACTTCACACAAAATGTTTTAATTTTATTTTACAAATTTAAACAAAGATTTAAAGATGTTGAAGCCGAATACCCAGTGACGGGTTCTGAACTTCATCCTCTTGATTCCTCTTGAATGAGTTGAGGTGCGCAATTGCCATCTTTAAGGTATTTGTTTAAACAAGAAATTTTGATTATTAATTTATACTTTTGAAAAATAGTATATACATATAGATACACAAAAATATGGACATGTGGACAAATATGACATAAGGCATAAAAATACAAGATATGAAAATTAACGCAAGGCATGTACACAACATGATAGAAAAGTAGTTCTATATAGGCATGTATCAATGGAATACAAAAGCAAACTATCAATTCTATACACATGTATACATTACCAAAAATCAACAACTATTTTAAAATGGAGATATTACCAATTTAAGGGCAATCTCCAAAAATAGGTGCCTCCACGATAGCGATGCAAGCTAGATTTGAACTTTGAGCTTAGTTGCATCTACCACCCGGGCACCGTCTCCCCCTAAGTCTTGGAGGAAGTAGATCCACCTGTATCACCTACATTTGGAGGATCTTTTGGTACCCAAATCTTTGAGGGTCCTTTGGGGTTAGTACCGGGGCGAACCCAAACATATTTATTATTAACATTATTTTTAGCATAACAAAACTTTTCTAAATGGCCTTTGCGGCCACAATGAGTGCAAACATAAATTCTACCACTACTATACATGTATGCATGCTTATGTGTGTGCGCATGTTTCCGTGCATGTGTATGTGTATGAGATGCATGTTTCCCTTGGGGTACTCCCTTAGGAAATTTAGATGCTATCTTTTTCAAATCAAAAGCATAACTTTTTAAATTTGAGTCCAAAGCTTCAACACGTTTTTGGATCTCAACAAAATCATTTTTATCAATTGAAACTATGGGGGTTTTACCCTTATTTGCAAGTTTATATTTATCAAAATCATTTTTCAATTTTCCAAAAGAGCTAGATAAAACATCCTTTTCTTTAACAACTATTTCAACTTTATATTTTAAAGCTTCATTTTCTCTTTTTAATTTCTTATTTTGAGATTGGGAAATCTCATACCTATTTTGCAATTCTTCAAAAAAATGTGCAAGCTCATCCATAGTTAACTCATCCTCATCTAAAGAGTTTTCGAGAGTTACCATAGGTGTGTCCTCCCCATGTGCCATGAAGCACATGTGCGCGGCGTCGACTTCCTCTTCGGATTCCGACTCCGTGTCATCCCAAGTAGCCACCATTGCCTTCTTCTTTCTTTGCCCGTTCTTGGATGTGGTCGCTTGTAGAGCGGGGCAATCGGCAATGAGGTGACCGATCTTCTTGCAATGAAAGCAAGGACCGGGTTCTTCTCTTTTTCTTTCAAATCTCCCTTGAGGTTTCCCTCGCCGGAAATTGCTTTGTCTTCCCTTCTTGTAGAACATCTTGCCCACCTTCCGGATGAGCATGGCGAAGTCTTCATCGCACTCGTCCGATGAATCATCCTCGTCTTGAATTGTTGGAGCGGCTTTGAAGGCTATTGATTTCTTCTTGGGTGCCTCCCTTTCTTCTCGTACCTTCATCTCCATCTCATGTGTTTTGAGATTTCCGATGAAGCCGGAGAAGTCCATCTCCTCCTTGTCATTTAGTTCCTTGAGGGTTGTTGCCTTGACTTCCCAAGCTTTGGGAAGAGCTCGAATCACCTTCCTTATCTTTTGATCGTTATCAATCTTGTCACCTAAGGAAGAAAGAGCATTAGTTATTTTAGTAAAACGGGTGAGCATGTCATCAATGCTCTCATTATCAAACATGTAAAAATTCTCATATTGAGAACGGAGCAAGTCAACTTTGGCTCTCTTGACTTGTGACGTTCCCTCATGAGTCACAAGCAAAATGTTCCACACTTCATATGCGGATTTGCAATTTATGATGCGTGCAAGGTCATCTTCATTAAGTGCTTGTGTTAATGCATATTGTGCCCTAGCATTTGCTTCATAGTCTTTGGAAGTATCCTCGGACCATGTGCTCTCATCACTAGTTGGTTCAATGAAGTCTTTGGTAATGGCCCTAGCTACCCTAACACCTAAGGATTTCAAAAACAAGTTCATCTTGACTTTCCAAATAGGAAAGTTCAAGCCATCAAATTTGGGAGGGGATTTAATGCTAGAAAAGTCCATGGATGCCATGAATGCACAAGCAAGTAAAATGCAACAAACAACAACAAGCAAATATATAGCCAAATGAAGGATCTCCCTAAGGTGGTTAAACCAAATCTAGGGTTAGGCTCTGATACCAATTGAAATCACCTAGAGGGGGGGTGAATAGGTGATGGCTATATGATAATGGCAATTATGCGGAATTTAAAAATTTAACTCTAAACAATTAGCACAATACAATATTTCTTGCAAGTAAAGGACAATGTAAAATTGCAAGTAATAAAAGAGATAGAGTTAGAAGAATTTGAGCAAACGCAAACACGCCGATATGTTTCCGAGGTTCGAGCCACGCTCTACGTCCCCGCCTTCACACTTGAAGGATTTCCACTATTGAGGATCCCACCGGATCAACAATACAAGGACAACACTTGTCCGTCTCCCGTGATGACACTTCACCACCTTGAGCACACTAGCTCGCCTTGAGGCCGATGCCTCTACAACTTCACTCAATTACAATGGAAGTGATCACACTTGATCACTTTACAAAAGAGCTCACTAAGCACAATCCTAGAACCAAATAGGAGAGTTAGAGTATGGGATTGTGTAGTGCAAAACTAGAGAGAAGTAGAGGAATAGGCTCCAAGTAAGGTGTATAGAATTTTGGCTTTGGAGAGAAAAATCTTTTCTAAACTTAAACTTTGGAGATCTTGAAAACTCTTGTAAAAACTCTTGATATTCTTTGTAAAATTGTTAGTCATGTCACTTGAAGTGACTACCTATTTATAGGGGTCAAAAACTGCTCAAGAGATTCGTTGGAGACAAATCCCTAAAGTCAAAGAGTCAGAAAAATAGCTGTTGGACCTGTCAGAATTTTCTGACAGAGGCCGGTCGACCGGGTCGGTCGACCGCCAACGGTCAAAAATCCGACCGTTGGGGCTCACCGGTCGACCGGGTCGGTCGACTGGCAATTTCCAGAGAGCAGCAGGTTTGGGCCGGTAGGGTGGCGGTCGACTTCCGGTCGACCGATACGCACATGCACAGTTGTGCATGTCGGTCGAGTGCCGGTCGACTGCCGGTCGACCGGGCACTGTGAGTTCTGTAAAAACAGAACTTACAGACCTGGACAAATTTTGGATTTTGGTTTTGGGTCTTGGGTTAAATACTTTGGTCTTGAAAAATCATAGAGTATGAGCATGTGTCATACTACTATCAAGGTAAAATACTTTGATAAAAAAATCTTTTGATAAAACTTGATTTTCCATAAAATGTTTTTCCAAAAACTAGTCTTTCTAAAATCGTATTTCCAAAATAAATATGTTTATATAAAAGCTAAGTTGGAAATGATTTAGAAAGTCTTTTTGAAGCCATAAACCACTCTAGAAAATGTGTGTGTGTGATATCCCATATCTCTACTTCTACTATTTAGTTTTGACAAAAAATTCTAAAATGAAAATAAACAAAGTACACATCTTGGATTCTTTAGCAAGTCTTGATCTTCTTCTTGAACTTTTCTTCAACGCAAATTCCGAAGCTTCCTATGTGCTTTAGCTTGGGAATGCAAATGTTGGGCAAACTCCAAAAGTGTGAGTCTTTTAGCGGAGTCGTCAAAATCTGTTTCTTTGAACCTGAAATACTTTAAAATAAGATTGTTAAATATATAACTAAATATGTTTTGCTATCATCAAAATAACCGGGATAATGGCCTTTGGGCCAACAGAACCAACTTCTACATTAAAAGGTGGGTTGTTAGAGCTTGCTTGAATTTGCAATTATAAATTTCAAATGCAATATTCAGCTCATGAGAAAATTTTGTTAAATCATTTTCTATAGAATATGATTATATCAAAAAAAACATTCTAATGTATTATCTATTTTAGGAATGAATATCTCGTATCTTTATATTTTCATATTATATTTGGGTATAAGCATGACTAATTTATTTTCGTTGGTTTCCTCTGATATCTCAAAGATAAATATCTACTTGGACTAGATTGATAACAAAAAAATAGAGATTTTAACATTGTGGCAAACTGGACATGTGATTCAAGTATGGTAAATATTTCTCTGAACTTGAAGTGGAGGTTGTAAGTTATATTTCTCTCAAATCATGCTTTTAGAATGTTCACCTAATCAAAGCTACAATTTTCATGAATTCCCTTACAAAAAAAGAAAGAAAAAAAGAAAAAAAAATCTTTGGACGTTGTAGCTTATATTTTCTCAAAACATGCATTTTAGAATGTTCACCTATCTAAAGCTACAAATTTTCATGAATGCCCCTACTAAGGGGGAAAACTTCCATATCTACATACATGCCGTTGTCGAAGTGTTCTGCACTAGACTCAGAAGACTTACAGGAGTTTTGCTGCACTAGAGGAAACCTAACTTGCAGTTTGACAATACTTGACAGAGTATTAATAATGTGCACCCCAAAGCCTCCCATGTTAATGGGCACAGTAAGAATGAATATAGTTTTGTAAGTCCTGTTTCTTTGCTTCCACAAGTAATCTGTGTAGTTCACAGTGTAGTTTGGCATTTTATGTAATACGAACATTCCATTATTAGTGGTAAAACATTGATTTGAGGCAAAGTTCTATCTTCAAAGACTGTAACTATTAGCAGTCAATGCAGTTGTGAGCCATTATTGAAAGAAGAGTTAATTTACAGACACATTTTAGACTTTTTGTGAAGGACCAATAGTCCATAGCCATCTATGTGTGTTCATTTTATAGCATGTGCATTTGCAAGCGCCAAAAATCTAGTTATAGTAGATCTAGCTTAAGCAGGCTCAGCTCTTGGCCGGTTCATCTGGTGCAACAACACAGGATCTTCTTCTCCAATCTTCAGTACCTCTCTCTCTCTCTCTCTCTCTCTCTATTTTTCTGTCTTCAATTGTTAGCAAAACGATTCGAGTCTTGTACTCTCGTGATACATATTAAGATCAAATTGAAGAATCAAATCTATTTTGCTCTCTCGAACCCAAGCCCTACCCCTAAAGGAAATTGCAAGACGAGTTTTTTTTTTTTTTTAAATTTTTTTAGGTGATTTCTTGTGATTTCCTGTTATTTACTTTGAAAGTTGAGAATTCTTTTAGACCTATGCAAGCAAACAAACAAAAATTTCCCCCTTTCAAGCTCATGAATCTTGGGTATCATCTATTATTTTTGTTGTAAAATTTTAATGGTTATTCTCATTTTCAATATGTGGTGAAGATTTAATATCTTGACCACAATTTTTTCAGGCCTCTTGAAGCTCTGGGTTTCTGAGACGGCGACTGTGTACCCAAAGTTGGAGCTTTGTTTCTAACAAGAATGATACTTACAAATTGTTTATTCTCTTTATTTTCTTTCATTTTTTTTTTGGAGATATTACTAAAATGGGAACAAAATCCTGTGTTGATAAACTTTGAGGATGATGAAGCATACCTCAAATTGAGTTTGAGGCACGTTGCCTAATTTCCTTCATGAGTTCTAGTGAAATATTATGCAAGATGATGTTCGGTCTTTCACCAAAACATCTTCTTTTCATTGGGGGTACCATTTTCTAGTATAGTTAAACTTACCAAATTCAACTCTGTTACCTGTTTCTAAGGGAACCATGCAATGTACCCCAAATTGATCTATGTAGTGTTGGTGGACATGGTCTCCTTTCTTCAGTCTCAAACCCCTCTATTTTCCTCAAATTGATCTATGTAGTATTGATTATTGCAAATTCTATCACCGATAGTTTTGTTCGCTCTAGAAAAAGTAAATAATTAGAATTCAAGCACATATAGAGAGGGGTCTTGTGTTCACTTTTCGCACAGAGCCCCTTAAATCTCAGAACTGGCCTTGAGCTTAAGAGAGTACTAATAATATACATACCAAAACCTCTCATGTTACGGGTCGCAGGGGCGGACCCAGGTTATACCCAGGGTGGTCAAATGACCACCATGAAATTTGGGAAAAATAGCATGTAATATGTTGGTTTGGATTGTAAATTATTCAAAAGAAAATGCACCCGCTTCAAAAAATCCCTATTCAGTTCACAAAATCCCTTATTCAGTCTCTATCTCCTCTTTATCTCCCCCAGTCTCTGTCTCTCTCCTCCCTCGATCTTGATCTCCGTCTCTCCTCCTCTTTCACGATCTCTTTCTCCCTCACTGGATCTTGATTCCTGTCGCCTTCCTCTCCATCATTTCCCACGGTGTTGTCACCACCACCATAACCCCCAGTCACCCCTCGCGAGCTCTCAAAATAGGTCCAGGACTCACGCGCCAAGCTCGTGCTCACCGTCCCCTCTCTCTAGGACAAGGTTCATGCCCTTTCTGATACAGGAGATCAAGAGCATCAACAGGATCAAGAGCAGTAGAGCAGCAGTAGGGCAAAGATAACAGAAATAATAGTTTTTGATTAATCGCCTGATCGACCGAACGAATCAGTCTTACCTCTGGTCGACCGCCTGATCGACCACCCTGAAAGAGAGAGTTGAGTGATTACAGTCGGTCGATCGCCCAGTCGACCGACCTCCTTATCCAGTTGATCGCTCTTTCAACCGATTGGCCACTGCGTATCAGACTATCTGACTCTAATCAGGACTTAGTTTTTTGGTCCGTTTTGAAATCCAAATTGTTTACTTTTGTTTCTTTAATTTTAGTTTCCTAGTCAGATTAGTACTTTTCTTTGTTTACCTACATGCGACCATTGTATCTTTGTAATTGTAATCAATCGAATTTTTCTTAATAAAACTTTTAAGTTTTCCTCCTCAAATTTGCTCGTGGATTCGAGTTCTTATCTTTGGCTCATGGATTCGAGTCGCTTGCTCGTGGATTCGAGGGCTTTCCTTACTAAGGATCTTTTCAGAGTTCGTTAGCACTAGAATGAGATCTAGCTGGCATCGTTCACTTTCTACTCTACGTCAAGTGATATCAGAGCATCAGTAACATTCCGACGATGGATGGAAATGATGATGATCAATAAAGCCTTTCTGCAAAAGTAGACGCTATAAAAAAAGACATCACCACTATCAAATCAGTCTTGGATTCTATGGCCCAAGCAATTGAAAGGATATCTCTTAAGATCGATGATCGTAATCCAGCCGATGGTACGTATCGAGGCAGACGTGATCGTTCATCAGTTAATCTTTCCCACCACCTTGACCTTCATCAGGTAATCCTCATCCTCAATTTCCACCACAATAAGTTCTCCTCCAATGACCACCACAACGACCACGATAACTATCACCACACCATGAAGTCCTCTACGAATTTTTCAATACGAAGATCTTTCCGATAAGAAAGAATTGAATAACACCTTCCGTCAAGAAGACGACTTTGAAGAGGAGGCTTATGAAGGAAGGATGGCCTAGGGCAAGGCCATAGGCGGATGGCCAATTCTAATCCTAACAGGTGAGGAGCATTTCCTTTTCCTAATCATGATAGGAGAAAAGAAGATTCAAGTCCTAATGAATATAGGATGAAGATCGAAATTCTTTCTTTTAGTGAAAACCTTGATAAAGAATCCTTCTTGAATTGAGTTTATGAAGTAGAGAAGTTCTTCGATATGGCTTACGTCCCTGAGGAGAAGCATGTCAAGCTCATAGCCTACAAGCTCAAGGGAGGAGCAGCCGTATGGTGGGAACAACTACAAGTCACAAGGAGATGCCAAGGCAAGCCACCTATGATGACCTAGAGACATATGAAACAACTCTTACAAGATAGATTCCTTCCACCTGATTATCAATAAATTCTTTCCAACCAATTTGAATAATGCAGACAAGGTATAAGAACTCTTGCTGCATACACAGAGGAATTTGATTAGTCATCAATTCTACATATTATCACATTTTCCTGCCCGTTTTACAAATAAAACCTTGCTAATAATCGTTTCTGTCTTATGTATGCAAATTTTACTAGGAAAGGATCAAAATGAAAATTATGGCTGAATACTTTCTATTTTTGGGATAATTTCACAGCTACATGATATGCTTCACATTGAGCAGTGACTCACTGATACAAGGGTGAGAGTGAGTTTTGGAAAGTCCGGTTACAACCATCCAATTGGTGACTAATAGAGCTCCTTACTAAAAACCACCAATTCAATTGGGGTAGGAGCATACAAGAGACCATTGCTCTGGTCAATGATTTACACACACACTGAGAAGCCATTAAGAGAAAAAAAGTTATTTCACAATTATATTTATTATAATTTTAACTTAAAAGTGCACACATAGAAGTAATCAAAATTCCAAATAATTCAGAGAAATATTTTGTAATTTTCGTTTGACCAGAATACAACAATAACAATGCTTTCAATCTACAAACTTCTTCTGCAGTTTCACTTTTATAGTTCACAGTTGTTTTTTAAAATTAATTGCATATTTAATATCGAATTGATCTAGTAGAAGTAAGGTAGGTGATTGGTTTTTTTTTTTTTTTTTTCAAATCCAATTGGCATATGATTCAAAAGGATAGGTGATTGATTTTCCGGATCCAATTTGGCACATGATTCAAGAATCGTCTTTTCATGTAGAATATGTTTTTGTAAAAAAAAAAAAAAAACATTCTAATTTATTATCTATTTTAGCAATGAATATCTCGCATCTCTACAGTTTCATATTATCTTTGGGTATAAGCATTTGTTACTAGTTTATTTTCGTTAATTCCTCTAATATCTCAAGGATAAAGATGTACTTGAACTAGGTTGATAACAAAAAAATAGAGATTTTTAAGATTGTGACAAACTGCACATATGTGATTCAAGAATGGTTAATATTTCTCTAAACTTGAAGTGGAGGTTGTAAGTTATATTTCTCTCAAATCATGCTTTTAGAATGTCACCTAATCAAAGCTACAATTTTCAAGAATTCCCTTACAGAAAAAAGAAAGAAAAAGAAAAAAAACCTTTTGGACGTTGTGGATTATATTTACTCAAAATCATGCATTTTAGAATGTTCACCTACCTAAAGCTACAATTTTTCATGAATGCCCTTATTAAGGGGAAAAAATTTGTTGGCCTAAAGGCCCTTCACCTTAATTTTGATTATAACTAACTTGTGAAGGTTAGTTTGCTAATGATTTGTGTTTATATAGTTTCAATTATTATTTAAGATCTTAGTAGGTGATTAGCTTTAACAAAGGATTCAGAGTCAGTTTTAGAGCTAACACATGTAGATTCAAGAGCTCGCGCTTCAAGATCGCATCTAGCACTCAGATGGAGTCAAGCTCTTTGGATCGAGTCATCTTGGAGATGAAGATCAAGAGAAGACTTTGGCCTAAATTTGTTTTAATTTATTATTTAGATCTTGTGTACGGATTGATTCGTTTGATATGCTTAAGTTCACACACACACAAGTTCAATAGTTTTGATTTTCGATTTAATCGTTTTTAGATTTTTAAGAACATATCTTTCATTTTCATGAATATATAGAATCAAAAGAAGTTTACATGGTATAAATGTGTATTGGATTCCATCCATATATATTATTATTTATATTGTAAAAAAACTTATTTTGATGATTCTAGTTCATGGTTTAAAGTTTTATTTTTAACAAAACTTAGTTTTAGATTTAATGTCAAAAATATAGATATATCTTTATATGTGTATTGAATTCTATCCATACACACTATGCTTCAAAAATGTTTAAATATCTTATTTTTGTATTTATACAAGTTTATAGAAAAATCAGTTTTCCATTTAAAAGTTAATTTTTGGAAAATATAGTTTTTGGTTTAAAGCTTAATTTCTATATCACAAAAAAAGTTCAAATAGTTTGTAATATGTGTTAATTTTGGTCACACATATTTGTACTTTAAATATTTATATGAACTTATTTTTGTGGAATTTATGAAGTTTATGGGATTTTATAGGATATTAAAAAACCAAATATTTCAACCTATAACCTGATTTTTAGGCTGCTAACGGTCGACCGACATGCACAAAAGTGCACAGACTTTAGCGGTTGACCGAGTGGTCGACCGATCTAGAGAGTCTGCTTGTAAAATTTTATTATAATAGAATAAATATTTTAAATTTTGCAAGTAAGTTTGTTTGGGCTAGAAAAGGTACTAACCCCACGTACCCAAGAATGTTTGGGTACTAAAATCAACTCCTATTGTATTTGATATAGGTGTGGGCTGTCACAAGACGTGAAAGTATTGGTACCTTGATGATGATGCGTTCGAGCTCAAAGATCATATTGATGGATGCATCACTTTTAAGGAAAGTTTTGATGGAAGAACCACCATAGTTTAGAGATCTAGAGATTGATTCATATGGATTAGTAATTCTCTCTAACTCTCAATTTTTTTTGCGTGCTTTCATTGATGTTTTTGTGCATGTCATGTTTTTCATGTTCATTATATTAAATGCAATGTTAATTAAGCTTATGATATATATATATATATATATATATATATATTATATATATATATATATATATATATATATATTATATATATATATATATATATATATATTATATATATATTATGTTTATACTTGTACAATAGTGAGGTACACTTGATTATTATGTGTTTGTACTTTATTGCTCATTTGTACTCATTAGATGTAATAGTATAATCTTGTTTTGATGATTCCTGCATCTTTACTTGTTTTCCTATTTTGTACATATTTTTATATTTTACTTCATGTATATGTTAATTTTGTCTAATACTATAAATAAACATATCTATCCTAGAGCCATTTACCTTCATACAATATTTTTTGTGAACTCATTTATATTTGGGATATGTATGTATACTTGAGCTTCGACAAAACATACATATACCTTGAAGCTAGTTTAGTTTTAATGAAAATCTTAGTTTTGATGATTTTTTATGTTTATGAAAAAGACATTTAATTTTAATTGAGCTTTATTGTCATATCTCCATGCATGTGTTGATTACATGATTTTTGAATACTTCATATATCTTTTATTTACTCATGTTTTGATTCATGAGCCTATATGAGTTTATAATTTTTTGAGTATCGATTCTCGTATAGTTTCATATATTATGGAATATATATTTATTTTATTCCTTACTTAAAGGATTTCGTACTAGTTTTTAAAATTATTATAAAGCTAGTTTCGTTATTCTTCAATTGATAGAGTTTTTAAATATGTTAAAAATATTTTCAAATCATATTTTGAAAATACCTACCATCAAAGGGTGGTTGGTTGGGCGACCATACCTTGTATGCTCCTAAATGAAAATATCTTTCAAATATGTGCATGAATAGGTAGTAGTTATGAGTTATACACTTGATTTTAATAAAAATTATTTTGAATACTCATATTTGTTTTCTATATGTATGCATCTTAATTTCAATTGATATTATATCGCTCTGATCATACATACATATAGATATTTTTGTTTTGCGCTTATTATACAATGTCCATACATTTTAAAGCACTAATTGATTTTATGCTAAGCTTTATGTTCTCAATGATAATTGGTATCTTTATAAGCTGATGCGTTATTTTTATTGGTATTTCTTAAAGGGGAAGAAAAATTCTTGCTTTATCTTTCAATTGGTACTATTCTCTATTTTGTATTTATATTGTAAAATAGCTATAGCGTTTACCTAAAAAATTTTGGTTTTTTACTTTTAATTGGTATCATGTCTTTCTATAGGTATCAATTGGTAAAAAGATTGTTTTATTTTAATTGGTAAAAAGTTAGTTTCACTTTCAATTGGTTTCTTTCAATTGATTGGGTTTATTGATATCAAATTTTATTTTAAAATATGTTTATTGGTATTATTTGTTTTTCTTGCCCTTGTTGATGAGTGACAAAAAGTGAGAGAAGAATTTGAGATTATATATGTATGTTTGATTAATTGTGTATGCATATATATATATATATATGTTTAATAGTATCTTGAGCTTACATTGCATATCTTTATTGTTTTATTTATATGCATAAGTTAAGGGGGAGCTTCTATGAAGCTTATTCTTAATTTATGCATATATAACCTCATAAATTTTGTCATCATCAGAAAAGGGAGATTGTTGGCCCAGAGGCCATTCACCTTGCGTTTGATGATGACTAACTTATGAACGTTAGTTTGCTAATGATCTTGTGTTTATATAGTTTTAATTATTGTTCAAGATCTTAGTAGGTGATTAGCTTCAATAAAGGATTCAGAGCCAGTTTTTGAGCTAACACATGTATATTCAAGAGCTCGCGCTTCAAGATTGCACTAGCACTTGGATAGAGTCAAGTTTTTTAGATCGGGTTTGGATCAATTCGTCTTGGAGATGAAGATCAACGAGAAGACTTTGGTCTAGGTTTGTTTTAGTTTATTATTTTAGATCTTGTGTACGGATTGATTAGTTTTAATATGTGATCGGTCGCTAATATTGTACATTCATTATTATATTCTCATACTTATTATAAAATAAACTTTCCTTTTCCTAATTATTATTTAATTTATTTGCAGGCCCATTCCTAAAGGAGAGTGAAGAGAAATGAGCCCAAAAGCCTATCAAATTCTGAATTAAATCAGAATTAAATCGAACTCAATAAATCAGGGCAGATCAGGTCAGTTTAGATCGGTTGAAAACTAGTTAGAATAAATCCCTATAAATCAATCGGTTGAAGCAAAGGATCAAAGGCCATTTCGTCAAAATTCTGAACTTAAACTGCAAATCCAGCTGAAGATAAACATCAATCGCGAAGCCGGGGAGTTCCACCAACAGGGCGTGGCCACTTGCCAACAACCTACCCACGGAAACGCGGCCAAAGCCGCGTTTTCGCGACTTTATTAGGGAATTAGGGGGAGCGTTTGCTCCCCTTATCTTCATACGCTCTCCTACGTGGGTTTTTGCCTATAAATACTGGGATTTTTAGAAGGACCAGGGAACGACCATGCAGACAGTAGAACTTAGGCTAATTTATAGTTTGTAACTTAGGTTTTTACTTTTTTTCATGTAATTTTTATTTTCTTTATGTAACTGAGAGGAGATGATACTTTCATGGAGGAATGAGAGCAAGATTGTACTGCAGGTGACACCGGTGTAAGTGATCTCTTCTTCCATTGTTATTTGAATTGAATCAAAGTTACTTTTTCTTCTTTACTTTTGTTTTCGTTTACTCTCCTCTAATGTGTTGCAATCTAAGTGAATCTGTTAGTCTCGAGACTGCTTCGCCATTGCAAGTGCCCTTGATGGCCTATGGTGATGAACAACTATTCTCTTGCTAGTATAGCTTGCCCTTTTATTCTTAGTGTAGACCGGGAATGGGGAAGATCCTACACGCCATGCTTGATCGCCTTCAAAGACAAGGTAAGTCGTAGCTACGAATCCAAGGTATATGAGCACAAAAGGGGTAAGTAACTTTTTAGTTTCTTTCTTTTCTTTTAATTCTTTAGTTTAGAATACCACAATCTATCACTTCTTTTATCATTTCTTTCTATTTCTTTGTACATATCATTTCTAATTTTTTTCATCTTCTTAATCTATCATCTTCTTCCTAACTCACTTCAACCTAATTTTTCTCTTTTTCTTTACAAGAACTAAAAGAAGAATTTTAACTATCCTTTGTAGCCTAAAAGAGAACTTACTAAAAAGCTTCTGTCGCTAGTCCCTCCTTGTGGATCACGACCCACATAGCCACTTACTATCGCGGTAGAATTGAGCACCTTGCACTTTTTAGTTCTGAAATTCTGTATTTTATGTGCAGGTTCCAACTCAATAAAATTTTGGCGCCGTTGCTGGGGAGGGACGGTAAGTAATCATTAAATTTTACATTTTTTGTTAACCTTCTTCTTAGTTTTTGTGTACAGATTTAACAACAAAGAATTTTTACTGCAGTGGACATATAAGTGGCCTTGGACTCTGCTCAAGAAAGCAGAGCCAAGAAGCCCTCAGATTTGCTACCGTCCTGTGGCAAACTGAGTGAACTACTAATCTGTATTTTTTTGCAGGTTGCCTGAATTGCATAGTTTAAATATCTGTAGCATTTATCTCCTTGTTTGACTTACTGTACTTCCTTTCTAACCTCAACAGTAAAATGATGTTTGTTAAATGCTAAAAATGGTTTAGACTTGCATTTAGGCACGTGTCTAATTCGTTTACATTTTTCATTACTGTTGAAGAGTGCTGGAGCAAAGGTACGTGTGCATAGCATCTAGTATAAGAACACTTTTGGATTGTTTATATTGCTTAAGTGTTGCTTTTCTTGTACACTGCACTAAATCAATCTTAAGGGTTATCCTATAAACAAGATAAGGTGGGGAAGTCATTACCCTCCCTTAGCCCACAAACAATCTCCTCACTCACTAACCCAAGCCTAACTAAAATGAGTAGACGTTGGCCCTAGGGACATCTCGGACTTAATTAGGAGATTATCCTAAAAGGGGAATGTGTTAGAATTTGACTCCTGCCAAATCAGTGTCTAAGGAAAGGGATTGAGGGGCGAACCCCGAAGGCTGGTGGTTTGGCTTAATTAGGCCCGTCGCTTTTGCGCGGATACCTCCCACCAATCTTACCCTGACCTGGCTGATTAGCTTGTGGTCAAAATCTACATTATACCTCCCGTGGAAAGTTTAACCAGTTAGGAGTCGTCTAGGTCTAAGGTTTATCCTAACTTATAATTTTTTTATTTGTTTGCTTATTTGTTTGTGTTTCTTTTTTTTGTGTTTCCTGTGTGATATGGCTTATAACAATAATTTTTTCAATTTTAATAATAATCCATATTACACCCGGACCTCTTTTCGGATATTACCAACCCAACATATCTTAACTTTAACCAATCTAGTGTGCCAGATTGGTCTTATCCGAATCATTACATGCCTCAGTCCCAATACTATGAACAAGACTGGAATAATCATCATTACTCTTCACAGAGTCAATGGGGATACAACTCTCCCGAGCAATTTGTCAACTACCCTACCAACATCCAGCTTCATATACTCCTTCTCCCGAACAACCATTAGAAGAATCAATTGACTAGGAAAAGAGGATGGAAGCCTTAGATGAGCCTGAGCGACGAATTCAAATTTTAGAAGACTCAAAATCCCGTAAAATTTTCAAGTCACAGATCCTTACTCTATTTTTTAAGGAGAACATGTCAACTTAGAAAAGAGTATGGAAACCATGATTCAATGTTAAAATGATCCACTCGATATGATAGAAGCAAGAATTGGTAAATTGTAGAACATGCGTAGGAATAAGGAAACTCTCCCTATTCAATCTTTGACTACTCCTAATACTTCTAGCCATATTGATGAAAACCAAGAATCATGATATCTTGAAGACTTTGACCAAGATTTAGTTTCACCACAAAGCCTTGAACTTGACCAATATCAACCCATTGATGAATTGGCAAGTTTTCATTTTAATGAGATTGAACTTGATCATGAATGTGAACCCGATCCCCAACTTTGTGATTCAGTTTCCATCTTCGAATCTATGTTGACTCTGGTATTCTTACCCATTTGGACCAATTCTTGAGCCAACATTTATTCCCGTACCCATAGATTTTAAAATTGAATCACCTATTTTGGATAGTAACATTCCATTGATGGGAAAAGAATGTTAATATCAATTCTTGGACTTGGACTCAATGCTTGAACCAAAACTAACTCTCGAACCCCAAGTCGATTTTCCTGAGTTTTTATTGGTTCCTAAACCTATCATTCTTGAGTCCAAGTCAACCATTCTACCAAGTCACATTCTTTTGTTGGACATGGGTACAAACCATGATGACTCTGTGATGATTTTTCAGGACTGGTCATGTAAAGGAAGTAAGTTTCACGATAGGATCTTTCATGATCCTATTCATACTAGGGACTGTAAATAGTAAATAGAAAAGAGGTCAATAAAGGTAGGTTCCGTGAACTACAACATTATCTTGATTGGATAGTAACGCTTGAACCAATCAGACCACCACCGGAACCACCACCTTAAGGTAGTATTTTTTCCCTGTCTTCTTTTTCATGCATCTATGCAGTAATTCATACATTGAGGACAATGCATGTGATAGTTATGGGGGAGGGTTCTAACATAACTTAAGTTTTTCTTTTTATTAAAAAAAATTTTGTTTAACATTTCTTTACTTTTAAAAACTTTTTGAAAATAGAAACAATATTTTGACACATTTTTGTAAGAAATTAAGTCAATTTTAAGGAATAGGAAAATCAAAATTAGGATTTCTTAAACTTGGTCAAAATAAGATTATTTGTTTGATTTTAGGGTTAGGAAGATAATTTGTCAAAGTAATTTAGTCTTCATCTTTACCTTAATGAAATATGCACACTTCAAACACTTACGCACTTCGGGTTCAAAAACAAAGATTCTTATGCCTTATTAAAAAGAAAAAAAGAGAAAAAATATATAAAAGATAGACAAATCTAATTATTGATTAGCTAGGTGCTTTAGCCTAAGCAAGCCTTAGTATTTATGCGAAAGATGATTAGATAAGTTTGAAAAAATATATATATATATAAAATCCTCTGATTAAGCTGGGTATTTGTGCCTAATAAAGCATAAGTATTCACGCCTAAAGTGGTTCATATAATAAAATCCTTAATTTTGTGGCCTTGTTTGCTTGAGTCCTTAAGTCCTTGGGGTGTTTTCTCACCGGTGTCCTAAGACCGTTTAGTTTGGGAGTCATCGATTAAAGGCTCGTTACATGGGCAGATTAGAAAGCCTAATGGAACTAAGGAATAATACCAAAAAAAATATATATATATATTAAATAAATAAGGCATAAGAGTTACAGTTAAAGAACCATTAGTCAAAATTTTCACGGTCACAAGGTAGGTGCATATGACTTAGGGTAAAGTAATAGACTAGATGAGAAATACAATTTGACTCCTTACTTTGATTGATAACAAATTTTTAAATAGAGACTAAGTTTAGGAATTAAAAATTCGGTTTTCTTATAACTTATAAATTACTTAAAACTCACGATAATATTTCAAATATTTTTCCTTCAAAATGTGTTTTCAGAATACTAACATTTTTTCTGTTTCTTTACGGATTGGGTGTAATCCACTGAAAACCCTCACGAGACAAAACTCGTCCTCTAGGGGTAACCTAGATGTTTAACGGCTTGTTGCACATGCTCAGTGCAATCGCGTGACCTGCGAAAGTGGTTTAATAATTTTTGTTTAGTTGTTTTACTCGAGGACGAGTAAAAGATAGATATGGAGGTGTGATCAGTCGCTAATATTGCACATTCATTATCATATTCTCATACTTATTATAAAATAAACTCTGTTTTTTCCTAATTATTGTTTAATTTATTTGCAGGCCCATTCCTAAAGGAGAGTGAAGAGAAATGAGCCCAAAAGCCCATCAAATTCTGAATTAAATCAGAATTAATTCGAACTCAGTAAATCAGGCAGATCAGGTCGGTTCAGATCGGTTGAAAACTAGTTAGAATAAATCCCTACAAATCAATCGGTTGAAGCCAAGGATCAAAGGCCATTTCGTCAAAATCCCGGACTTAAACTGCAAATCTAGGTGAAGATAAACATCAATCGCGAAGCCGGGGAGTTTTACCAACAGAGTGTGGCCACCTGGCCACACCCTGGCCACGGAAACGCGGCCAAAGCCGTGTTTTCGCGCCCTTTGTTAGGGAGTTAGGGGAGCGTTTGCTCCCCTATCTTCATACGCTCTCCTACGTGGGTTTTTGCCTATAAATACTAGGATTTTCAGAAGGACCAGGGAACGACCATGAAGAGAGTAAAACTGAGGCTAATTGTATTTTGTAACTTAAGTTTTTATTTTCTTTATGTAATTTTTATTTTCTTTATGTAACTGAGAGGAGATGATACTTTCATGGAGGAATGAGAGCAAGCTTGTACTGCAGGTGACACCAGTGTAAGTGATCTCTTCTTCCATTGTTATTTGAATTGAATCAAAGTTACTTTTTCTTCTTTACTTTTGTTTTCGTTTACTATCCTCTAATGTGTTGCAATCCAAGTGAATCTGTTAGCCTCGAGACTGCTTCGCCATTACAAGCGCCCTTGATGGCCTATGGTGATGAACAACCATTCTCTTGCTAGTATAGCTTGCCCTTTTATTCTTAGTGTAGATCGGGAATGGGGAAGGTCCTACACGCCATGCTTGATCGCCTTCAAAGACAAGGTAAGTCGTAGCTACGAATCCAAGGTCTATGAGCACAAAAGGGGTAAGTAACTTTTAGTTTCTTTCTTTTCTTTTAATTCTTTAGTTTAGAATACCACAATCACCACTTCTTTTATCATTTCTTTTCTATTTCTTTGTACATAACATTTCTAATTTTTCCATCTTCTTAATCTACCATCTTCTTCCTAACTCACTTTAACCTAATTTTTCTCTTTTTCTTTACAAGAACTAAAAGAAGATTTTAACCATCCTTTGTAGCCTAAAAGAGAACTTACTAAAAAGCTTCTATTGCTAGTCCCTCCTTGTGGATCACGACCCGCATAGCCACTTGCTATCGCGGTAGAATTGAGCACCTTGCACTTTTTAGTTCTGAAATTCTATATTTTATGTGCAGGTTCCAACTCAATCAATATGCTCAAGTTCACACACACAAGTTCAATAGCTTTGGTTTTCAGTTTAACCGTTTTTGGATTTTCAAGAACATATCTTTCGTTTTCATGAATAGATAGAATCAAAAGAAGTTTACATGGTTTAAATGTGTATAAATTATTGTTTTATATTGTAGAAAAACTTATTTTGATGATTCTAGCTCATAGTTTAAAGTTTTGTTTTTAACAAAATTTAGCTTTGGATTAATGTCAAAAACATAGATATATCTTTTATATGTGTCTTGGATTCTATCCATACGCACTATGTGATCGGTCACATATATTGCATATATAATGTCACATTACCATGTCTATTATCTAAATAAATCATATTAATAAGTCCTATTTTTCTTTATAAAATGCAGGCCCATTGCTAAAAGATAAGAAAGAGAAATGAGCCCAAAAGCCCATCAAATTCTGATTTAATTCAGAATTAATTTGAAATCAGAAAATCAGGGCAGATCATGGCAAATCAAAGAGTTGAAAATCGGTTAAAATGAATCTTTCCAAATCAAATGGTTAAAGTCAAAGATCAAAGCCTGTTTCATCAAATCCTGGAGCTGAAACGGGAAACTAGCAGGAGATAAATGGGAATCACCAAACGAGCGAGACCCACCAACCTGGTGTGGCCACCTGGCCACATCATGGCCGCAAAAATGTGGCTAGGGTTTGTTGGGGGAGCATTTGCGCCCCCTATCGTCGTACGACCTCCCCTGTTTGGTTTTTGCCTATAAATACTGTATTTTTCAGAGAAAAAGGGACTGAAAATTAGTTAAGTTTTTCTCTTTATTTTTAAGGTTTAGGTTCTTTGTTACATAGTATAGAGAAGTTGTATCTCTGTTTTCTAATTTGTATTTCAGTTCAAATACCAGTGAGAGAGAGGAATAGAGTGATTGTAATCTGAAAATTGAAGTGACATCAATAAAGTATCAAACTTTTTCTTCTTCTACTCAAATTCACGGGTATGTCTTGTTTTATTTACATGTCTTGTTTTCATCTTCCTTGAGTAACTAAATTTGTTTACTGGGCTCACTATTATTCCTCTATTCGATCCCTCTTATTTTTGAATGGTTTTGATGTAAAGACTCAATGGAATCATATGCATGCCTAAACTAAACATTTCTTCTTTAAAAGTGTTCTTGAAGGCATATGAGGATGGATTTGGATTTCTAAACTTCTACTTCTTTTAAAACATCTCTTGAACTTGTTTTATTTCATACTTGAAAGACTTGATGATTTAACATTCAATTCAAGATGATTTCTTAAAGAAAAGAGTTAACTTTTCCAAACTATCTTATTTGGTTTGCTTAAAACTTTCTAAACTCAAGCTTATGTTTTTGCCTATGATCAAGTTGATGCACTAAGAATTTCAAGAGAAGAACACATTGTTGAGTAGTGAGATAGTGAGCCCAGATCTTCTTCTTTTATTAAAATCAACAAAATAATTTTCAACACTCTTTAAAGATCGCTTTTTCCAAAACCTTCTCTAAGTTTTTCAATTTTTCTTTTAATCACTTCCCTTCTCTCCATTCTCTTTTCAACTAAAAAGAAAAAAAAGAAAAACACCAACTCCATTCTTTGTTACTTAATAAAAAAAGCCGAAAAACTTCTATCGCATTCCTCCTCGTGGACATGACTCGTTAGCCCAAAGCTAGATGGTAATTCTTATCACATTCAATTTACAATTAATTTTTGGCGCCGTTGCCGGGGAGGAAACGGCGTAATTATTTTCTAACAAGTTTGGTGTCTTGTTTTAGAGACGTCAAGATTCAGATTTAGTACTCAAGCTTTGTAAGAGAAGACTTGCTGTTCTGTGCCCTCACTCTCGAAAGTAGGAAACAGAATTTCAAGAAATTGTAGCACAAGTTTGAAAATTTGTGGACTACTAAAAAACTCATTTTTGCAGGACATATTGCTTGCAAAATAAAGTTTTTGTGTTATTATTCTTTCTGTATCTGATATTCACAATCCCTATTTTTTATCTAACAGTAATCTGAGTGATTGTTAATTGCTTAAAAAACGTTTATACTTGCATTCTAGGCATTTGTCTAATTAAGTTTATTTTACAATTACTGTTGAAGATAACTGGAGACAAGAAACTTATGCATAGCATATAGTTTAGGAAACATTCTTGGGTGATATTTGCTTTGAATGTAACTTTTCTATATCTTGCATACTTTGCACAATCAATTCTAAGGGCAAAACCCAAATCAAGATAAGGTGAAAGTCATTACCCTTCCTTAACCCACAAACCATCTCCAAGCACACACAACCTAAGCCTAAGTAAAATCTGATAGACATTGGCAGGGATATTCGAACTTACTAGGAGATTATCCTAAGGGGGAAGGTGTTGAATTTGACTCCTGCCAAATCAGTGTCTAGGAAAGGGATTGAGGGGCGAAACCCTGAAGGCTGGTGGTTTGGCTTAATTAAGCCCGTCACTTTTACGCGGATACCTTCCACCAATCTTACCCTGACCTAGCTGATTAGCTTGTGGTCAAAGTCTGCATTATACTTCCTGTGGACAATCAACCAGTTAGGAGTTGTCTAGGATAAGGTTATCTTAGACTAGGCGTGGTTGTTTTCTCTTATTGACTATTGGTGAACTTGTTTGTGATTGTTTTTGTGTATGCAAGTGTGGTCAAGAGACCCAAATTCATCTAGGTTGATAAGAAACACATCACCACCCAAGTTTGAACCAAGACCAGATCCGGTTATGGCTCAACCGACATCATTACAGGATAGATTATATCCTATTAGAACCTCACTTCCATCTTGCATCCAACTTCCATCAGTTGGTGAATACAATTTTGAGCTCAAGCCTCAGTTCATCAACACACTCCCCAAGTTTCATTGCATAGAGTCTGAAGATGCTTATTTCTGAAATCACCTTGAGGTGGGGTGAATAGGTAACTAGCTAATCTAATGATGAATTAATGCGGAATTAAAATTATTTATGCAAACCAAAAATTCTTAATCCAAACATACCAAGTATAACACAAGAGTGTAGCCGAATTCCCGGTGATCTGGACTATCTCCTCAAGATTCCTCTAGATAAGAGTTGAGGTACCGCTATGGCTCTCTTGGTTGAATACAAGTGTGAACAATCCCTAAGCATATATCAATTTAAGCACAAGTATATCTAGTAAGTAATGAATATGAACAATAATTGCCTATAAGATATAAACACAAGTGAGAGATAGAGAGAGCAATAGCAAACACCAGAGATTTGTTTCGAGGTTCAAGCACCCTTGCTCTAAGTTCCGTCTTCAACACTATGAAGGATTTCCACTAAAAACTGATTCCACCGGATCATTCGGTCCCGTAACACCTACAACGAGTCCACACTAGAACTCCTTGGACTCACTAGTCCCTCTCTTGTTCCCATAAGAACTACACACCACAAGCACACTAGCTTGTCGATGCCACACCTCTACATTGGGCTCTCACACGAACCCGCAAGTCCGCCACTTCAAATACAAAGTATAATACTTGGTGATCTACATGCTTTGATCACCTAAAAATACTCTCACAATTGCTCTCCTATAAGATAGATATAGCAATGGAAAGCTCAAGTATGTGTGAGAAAACTAGGATTGATTTGGTGGTGAAAAACTTAAGAAATCACTTTCGAAAAACTCTTGATAAACTCTCCTTTTGATTTGGAAATATTGGCTCTAAAACATGTGGAGAAAACCACTAGGATAGGTAGAAAAAACTAGCCCAAAAACTCTCTTGAAATCTTATGAAAAATAGTCCAAAAAGCCCTATATAAATAGGCTCCAAAACTAGCCGTTGGGACAACTCAGCAGACTTTTCTGCTGTCGGTCGACCGCCCGATCGACTGGCCAATGGTTAGATTTCTGACCATTGTGCCAGCGGTTGACCGGCCGATCAACCGTTGAAATCACCTAGAGGGGGTGAATAGGTGACTAGCTAATCTAATGGTGAATAAATGCGGAATTAAAACTATTTATGCAAACTAAAAATTCTTAAGCTAAACACACCAAGTATAACACTAGAGTGTAGCCGGATTCCCTGTGATGAGCTCTGGACTATCTCCTCAAAATTCCTCTAGATAAGAGTTGAGGTGCCGCTATGGCTCTCTTGGTTGAATACAAGTGTGAGCAAGCAATCCCCAAGCATATAACAATAT